>VUQJ01026919.1:0-12317 GCA_015108635.1 Andinoacara biseriatus
CACGTGTTTCTTTAGAGATAACCATGGTTCACAGAAGAGCAACAATGATGCCAAGCACCAGCCTCTTTTTAAAGTGTCCAGTGGTGTCATTCTTACTTAATCATGACAGATTGATCTCCAGCCCTGTCCTCATCAACACTCACACCTGTGTTAATGGAGCAATCACTGAAACGATGTTAGCTGGTCCTTTTAAGGCAGGGCTGCAATGAAGTTGAAATGTGTTTTGGGGGATAAAGTTCATTTTCTAGACGAATATTGACTTTGCAATTAATTGCTGTTAAGATGATCACTCTTTATAACATTCTGGAGTATATGCAAATTGCCATTATAAAAACTGAAGCAGTGGACTTTGTAAATATTAACATTTGCATCATTCTCAAAACTTTTGGCCATGACTGTAGTGTGCAAAGGACACCAACTTTCTGCAGTCAATCACTACAGACCTCAAAACCTCATGTGGCCTTCAGATTAGCTCAAGAACAGTGTGCAGAGAGCTTCATGGCTCCATGGCTGAGCAGCTGCATCCAAGCGTTACATCACAAAGTACAATGCAAAGTGTCAGATGCAGTGGTGTAAAGCATGCTGTCACTGGACTCTGGAGCAGTGGAGACGTGTTATCTAGAGTGATGAATTGCGCTTCTCCATCTGGAAATCTGATGGATGAGTCTGGGTTTAGTGGTTGCCAGGAGAACGATACTTGTCTTACTGCATTGTGCCAAGTGTAAAGTTTGATGCAGAGGGGATTATGGTGTGGGGTTGTTTTTCAGGAGTTGGGCCAGGCCCCTTTCAAAGGAACTCTTAATGCTTCAGCATACCAGGACAGAACACCTTTGGGATAAATTGGAGTGCAAACTGTGAACTAGGACTTCTCATCCAGCATCAGTGTCTGATCTCATGCACTTCTGGGAGAATGGTCAAAAAATCCCCAAAACACACCCATAAACCTTTTAGAAAGCCTTCCCAGAAGAGCTGGAGCTGTTATAGCTGGGCCATCATATTAAACCCTGTGGATTACCAGTGGGATGTTACCCATGTATGAGGGGTTGCTCAAGACTGTACAATGTATGTACAACATCTGAGATGCAATATTTGTATATGCATGTGATAACACTAGGGGATGTTGCACATTTGCAGAGGAACTGACTCTAGCTTGGCACCAGCTGTTTCAGCTCTCAACTGATAGACTGTGCCAAGATGGGGGGGGGAGGGGGATCCATAATTCTGCTTCCACAAAAGGCCTCAGAAAGAGAATGATTAGAGGCCTGTTTCACTTAAGTCAAATGTTTTTAAATCGCTAGAGGCTTATAAAGAATGTGCTTGAAGCTGATGTGGAACCATTGCTGGATATTTTTACCTATACATGAAAACGTAGCACAAATGATGCCATATTAACGATGCATTTCACCCTAAAGCACTTTTAAAAAGACAAGCAGACCATTCATCAATTTTTAGCTCTGCTTTTAACTTAGTTCAGCCAAACATTTTTCTTAAAGTTGGTACAGATGAATGTAACCCCCTTCTTAATTAGGTGGTATCATTCTTTCCTTGCCAACAGGCTCATCAGTGGTTGACCATTGGTTACGAAGATGTCAAACTCTGTTGGTGGGAGCGAGTGTGGTTGACAAGACCAATTCTTGAGGTGCACACTTGTGGGCACTGTAAAGAAATGGTGGGGCTACAGCATGTTAGATTCAACTCTAACCTTTCTGATACATTGGTAAGCAATACTGGCACCCCCCGGGGGTGCGTAAGTTCACCATTCTTGTTTACCTTGTACAAATATGATTGTTAGTTAAGATCCAACTCAACATATTGTGAAGTTTTCTGATGACACTCATTCTCAGCCTGCTCACCAAGTACTCCAACGAATCCACTCACAGCTTCCGTGGACAGATTTGCGGCCCGGTGTGACGACCATAAACTTCACAAACACCCGCAAGACTGCTGAGATGCTGCTGGATCCCAGATCAGCTGGTGACCAGAACCCTGTGATCATACACAGTAACACCCTTAAACAGGTGACCTCATGCAAACACCTTGGTGTTCACACTGACAGTGGCTTGAGGTAGTGGACAAAGGTTGCCACCGTCTCCGCCAGAATCCACCAACGCCTTTATTTTCTGCGTAACTTTGTTTAGTTGGTGTTTGCAGAAACTTTTTTTTTTTAAAGAGCAACGATGGCATCCATCCTCAGGTCCCCAAACCGGCTGGTGATACTGTACCGAACAGTTGAATCCAAAACTTTAACCCACAATCTAATAAGAACAGCAGGCAAGATTATGGGTCAGATCCCCTTTAACCTCCAGAAGCTTTTTCACCAAGCAGTAATTTTACAAGCTTAACTGACGAGCCGTCATGTTAAAATAAACTTATAAACTTTTTTGTTTTGTTCTCCATGTAATTCTTATTTTCTAACTGTATTTATTGAATTTTAGTGGTTTTGTTTTGAATGCTCTTATTGTTTTTGCAGCAGGATTACACCCCCCCCCCACCACACATACACACCTTAAACTGAGTCAGATTTCTCCAAGGGCCAATAAATAAATAAAGTACCTTGAACCACTGTCAGGCTCACATTTCTGTTGGTTTAACAAACCATATTAAATAATCTAAATAGTGAATAGCTGTAACATGCAGATATAATCATATACTGCATCATATTTGAAATTTCTAACTCTGAAAATATGTTCCATGCAATTTCATATCTTTGCAAAAAATACAAGACTGTGTCCTCATTTCATTTAGAGTAGTATTTTGTCACATGCAAAAATAGTTACTTATCTAGTAGTTCTTTGTGCATGTGTTGCTTTTGTTGCACAGCTGTTATAAAAAATAACCATTGGAGCATCTCTTTGAGTTCAGTTGCTTACAAAGTGTAAAATAATACACAGTGTAAAGTAATTTAAAAGTAGTGCATATAAAGTGCCTCAAAATGTAACTAAAAATAGTTGCAGTCAAATTAGAACTGTTGCGTTTACAGTTTTAATGATCGACCAGTGGTTGGGAGGTAAAAAATTATCCAAACAGAGTTTCCAGGGCATTTTTAATTTAAAATGCATTTAAATAATTAAACAATAAATAAAGTTTGAAACATAAATCCATTTCAATAAATCATAAATAAGTGGAACAAACAAAAAATGAATAATTTCAAACTAACAGGATTTTGTGGTCAGTGCATTAACTACATAAATATAACAGATCAGACATCTTTAAAAATCTAATTTCAGAACAGTACATTACTTTGGTCACAAAAGAAAAACTCTGACGCATTAATGAGAACATTTCAGCTTTCAAATGGCCGCCTCAGTGAAATCAAACTTCACTCAGACATTCATTGTTAATTGTGCGTTGCGGGTTTTGAAAAGTTAGCAGAGATCTCATGTTTGCTTGTTACACCGGTCAATCAAAACGTGTAAGCTCGCTCTCTTAAAACCAAATGCAGTCCCAATTGAAGGGCCGTCCTGTTAAAAGCAGGCATTTCAAACCTGTATTGCACCAATAATTTGATCCCTCATAAGAATTTCTCTCATTTAGGTTAATACCAAGTTTGTGCAAAATACTGATGGGAAGATTATAACAATCATCAGCACATGTTCATTATGTCCATTCAAGTATTTCATTACTCTTTTTTTTTTTTTTGTGTGTGTGAAAAGTTATAAGTCTTTCTAGTCTACTAGAAACAGGCACAAAAATATTCTGTATGATTCAAAACATGCATTGATGTCAGTGGAAGATTAAATTTTGCTCTACATGCTTATCTGAGGTTAGAGGATTTTTCTGAATGAGAATAAAGATGTCTAAAGCCAGTCTACTCACAGTCAACTACTGAATAAGCTGCAAGGGTAAAGCTACAAACTCCATTATGATCCCTTTACATACAGTACTTTTGAAACCTTACAGTTCAAGTTTTCATATTCACCTCCCTTCAGTTCAAAGAACTTCACATCTCACAAAAATTACACAGCAGGTAGGATTCATCCAAAATGGAGATATTCCTGGAAGTCAACTAAAATGCTCTACAATGTTTAAGTGTGTGTGTGCATGTATATGTGTGTGCAATGCTGTATGAAATGATATGTGTCTACACTCATGATACGCAGTGTCATGGTGTGGCTTCACTTGTTCTTCTCATCCAGGCCGCTCTCTGCTCTCAGGGCTTGGCTGCTGGCCGCAATGAAGTTCATCCAGTGTTTGAGGTCCTCTGGAAACTCTGGGCACTCGATCTGTAAGCAGACACAGAGTTAGATGAATAAAGCCATTGTCTGAAGCAGATAAATCAGTTAACACCCAACAACACACACAGTCAAGTTCAGGATACTAAAGTGTGATGATGAGATGCTTTTGTCTGTCTTGTGTATTCTATAAGGAAAATAACCATGAACAGAAGCCCTCTGAGAGTAAAGCCACCACTTTCCTTACCTTCTTTTTGCAGATATATTCGATGATTGTCTCGGGGCTGCAGTGCACCACGTTCTGCCTACAGAGCATGATCGCAGAGACAAAGCCATCTTTCTTGGACACAAAACGTTGCTCCAAGTAAAAGGCTTTCTCATCCCAGCCCAAAACTTTGGTCCGAATCTCAAAAGCCTCACGGAAGGCCAAGGAGCGGCGATACCGGATGGTGGAGGCCCCTACCACCAATTTTGCCCCCAGTTTGCGTGAGGTCATGAACAGCCCATTTCTCATGTAATGGTGGAAGCGTGCAAAGTCACACTCCCTCAGGTACCGAGAGTTGTTCATGTGGCCCATGTAGTCCAAATCATGAGGAAGGACCATGCCGTCAATGCTTTGCTCAGCTAAAATGTCCCGTACTCTTGGCTGGAACCATGCTTGGATGAAAACCTGGGCCCCTCGCAGAAAGTACCAAACATCTAGGCTGCAGAAGAGCAGGAGGAGGGCACCCAACACCAGCAGCAACATCTCTCTGGAACAACAGTGCAAATATTAGTACCGAAGCAAAACTGATGCTTTTAAAGACAGCAGGTTTTTATTTTCAGGTCTACAGTCATTTCCTATTTTTTTTTTAAAAGATGATTTTAAAGAGTCTAAACTGATGAGCACACTCAGGATTAAACAAAATGCCACTTTGACCTCATCAATGACAGTGCAGATGTGGGATAAAACAAGCGATCAGTGCTTTTCTCCCTATTGCTGACTGATTAACCTGGCTAAAAACACAGAAGCAGCACATTTCCACCATCAGCCGCTACAACCTTGAGAGGATTGTTTAGCTAACGCTTCTCCTTTAAAATGAACGGGCTGCAGCCTACTATCAAAGCCAAATCTGTTAGCTTAGCCGCTAGCTGCCAGCAGTTGGTGCCCTCGGAAAAAAAAAGCGAGCACACCGCTCCTCGCTCAGCCGCCACACTTCAGTTCTCCTTATCAGAAAGGAAGCAATAACCATACAGATGTCAGAAATGTCTTTTAATGGCCGCAAAACTCACTGTGCGTCCCGAAGAAAGCGCTATCATGGGAAGCGGTGCAACTTGAAGGAACCGGTAGAATCAATGATCATAAGTTCCGGATGTGTGACGACAAGTAGCCTCATTGGTCGAGTTGTCGGCATGGTTACACGAAAAATGTTTTCGCGTCTTGCAGGGATTGACGTCACCACACTGACATGTGATTTATTTATTTATTATTTATTAATTACCTCCGCCAAGGAGGTTACGTTTTTGGTAGAGTTTGCGTGTCATTCTATCTGTAAACACAATCTCAGAAGGTTTTGAATTAATTCTGTTAAATCTTTGTAGGGGTGCAGAGTGGGGTCATGTTAACAATCCATTTTTTGTATCAGCGGGTTTTTAAATTTTTATCTTATTCTTAATGTTGAGCACTTAAGTCAGCACTTGCTGCTTTAAAGTGCTACATAAATAAAGTTGGCTTGCCTTCTTTGTTGACCCCCAAAATTCATTATATCTTTAAAGAAAGTATTTTACTGCAATACAAACTTTTTAAAATATGTTTAAAAAGAACAAAGAAAACAAAATAAATACAAAATACTATTCCCTTAAAGTAAATACTGCCCAGAGAGGGAGCTGCCTTAGTGGAGGTTTGGCTCTCAGAGTCCAAAAAACTCCAAAAATAAAAGCATGGAGTTAAAAATGAGCTTAATAGGTCTCTTAAGTACTTTTTCCACAACTAATGAACAATAATGATACTTTGTCTACAAGTGGCGCCTTAGTTACAGAGTAGCAATGTACAGGATGTAACCACCAGTGTTTATTATTTTACTGTGTGCATGAGAAGTGTTTGTGACATGCTTGATTCAAGGTCCAGGCAGTATCCATTCCCCGATTCTGCTCTAATTGCCAGCTTACTTTTTGTATTTTAAATGAAACCTGTGGATGATACAAAGCCCCCCTCCCACCACCACCACCTGACACACACAAACAAACACAAACACACACTGTAAAAACCCTACATTGTGTTTTATACCATACTAGTTTCATAGTTTCCCTTTTGGTTATAGTAAAAACTCTAAACCAATTTCCTGAATTGTTTTATTGCTGTTACAGCACATCATGACACACCTTATAAAATTGCATTACTAATATTTTCTAATATTGAATTGAGCTATTATTTAACATAACCTCTCAGAGCAGTGTAGTGTGGTGTTATTCCAGTGTTTCATCTCTCCATACGTTGGGATCTAAATAAAGCTTGTATAAAGTGCAGGCACAAGGGTGTTCAAGTGAAGTGACTGTGGAAAGGACTGTCTTAGAGGGCTTTCATCCTGGGCTTGTAAACAGGCTGGCTGACATAAAGCACTCTTAATATCTGCCCACGCAGCATCTTATTTGTTCTTGTCTTCTAGACCACTCTCAGTCCTGAGGGCCTGGCTGCTGGCAGAGATGAAGTTCACCCAGTGCTGAAGATCCTCTGGAAACTCGGGGCACTCCACCTGCAGTGTGCCAACCACAAGCTTGCTGTCATTCAAAGGGACTAAATGTGTAATGCATGCATGCACATGCATACATGTGTGGTTTCTTCCCTTACCTTTCTTTTACACAGGTGCTGCAGGATCTTGTCCGGGCTGCTGCGTATGACGCTCTGCTTGCAGTACATCACAGCACACACCAAGCCGTCTTTTGTTGACACAAATCTCTGCTCCAGGAAAAAGGCTTTGTCATCCCAAGTGACGATCCGACTGCGCAGCTCATAACCCTCTCCTATACACAGAGCCCTGCGATAACGAATGGTTGTGGCCCCCACCACCATTGAAGCTTTGAGGGCTCGCACAGCCTTGAAGACGCCGTTACGCATGTAGAGAGAGAAGCGGGCAAAGTCACATTCCCGGAGGTACCGAGCGTTGTTCATGTGGCACATGTCGATGTCACGGGGAGTGACCCGGCCTGTTAGAATCTGCTCTGCTGTGACATCCCAGACTGGAGGCTGAAACCATGCTCGCAGGATCACTGCTCCGGCCCGCAGGAAGTACCACACATCCAGAATGCAGAAGAGAGCCAGCAAGATGGCAAGCACCCATAGCACCCACCACATCTCCCTAGGGAAAGGGCATAAATATATATTGGCATTAATATGGACTATATGGTGTAAAAAGATAACAAGTAGTGCCTGCGTTAACAAAGCCTGACATTGTTTCCCCTCTGCAATGGACAGGCATTTAAGTCCAAAAACAGAAATGAAGATAAATTATGGGTCAAACACGGGCTCAATGCATCTCCAGTTTAACACCCAGCCAGGTCAGTTTCAGGTCAGTCTCTTGTTCTCATTTTCTGTGCATCTCTACTGTCAATCACAGTCTTCCCAGAAGTGAACATCCGAGCAAGTTCGTCCCAAGGTCAAACTGTGCAATGCTCAGAGAAAGTGCAATAACCCAAGAGCCACATCTCAGATTCTACAGGTTAAATGTTAAAATTCATGACAGTATGATTAGAGAAAGACTAAACAAGTAGGGCTTGTTTGGTGGGTGGCTGTGGTTTTAGGTGCTAGAGCAGGTCATCTACCAATCAAAATGGTCATGGATTGATCTGCATCTGAACAAACCACAAAACGTCTGGAGCAATGTTGTTTGGACAGAAGAGCCACAGTAGAGATATTTGGCCATAATGCACAGCTCCACGTTTGGAGAAAACTAAAAATGGCATGTCTTAAAAAAATGTGAGGCCTTATGACAGCTTAAGCTTGGCCATAATTGGGTCATGCAAGAGGACAATTATCCCAAATCAATGACAGAATGGGTGAAAAAGAAAGGAATCACGGTTCTGCAATGGCCGAGTCAAAGTCCAGACCTCAAACCTGATTGAAATGCTTTAGTGGGACCATAAGAGAGTTGTGCATAACTGACTGCTTGCAAATCTCAATGAACTGAAGCAAAGCTGTAAAGAGTTAAAAGAAGACAAAATTCCTGCACAATGATGTGAGAGACTGATAAAGTCATGCAGAAAACAAATATTTCAAGGTATTGCTGGTAAAGTTGGTTCTACAAGCTACTGAATAATGGGATTAGTCCCTAGTTTTTGTAGGACAGCAGAGTCCTGTGAAAGCATTCTTTTTTTTAAACATAAGACAATATTACTACTAGTAAGTAAGTAGGTCACAGAGTGAGGTAAGTGAAGTGTGTGAAAGAGCAATACAAATAAAAAGCCTGTTATGGCTGTAGGTATTAACTAGCTGAGCATGTGCTGCAGCTGCTTAGTCAAGGTGAATGTAGTGAATCTTTTCCCTTCGAGCACCTCGGACAGCATCAAAAACCTGAACCACTGATTTATGCTTAAAATTTCACCCATTTACAACTTTACAGATATCAAAATTCTTAAATGCAGGTAAACATTTTTATGTTAATTTTATTTCATGTAACAGAAGTTACCATTTAACCTCCTCTACCTGCAGCATGCTGGTGTGATTTAATCGGTTTAATCGAGCGTTTGTGTGATCATGGCAAACGAGAATCAACACTGCATATTCACGATACTTGTACTGTGTCAAAATGAGTTCGAACGTTTCTACTTTCGCAACACATGCGTGGATAAACCTGTACAGCAGGAAAAGCAGGCTTATTTAGTTTTTAATGCATTTAATACACATTTTGAGTAATCCTCGACTTACAGTGATTTGATCACCAAGGATATGGTCAATGTGAGACGCTGATGATAACAACAGGCGATAATTCAGAGCATTTGTTTTGGTTAATGAAACAGATTTGTTCACTTCAGAAATGTGATTCACCTTTTGAGTCAGATTAAGCTAAGGTTGCGGGTAACGTCATAAAAACACATGCTGTTACATATTATGCAGGTATTATGTTGTGTATTTTTAGTAAAAGTGGACAGCCACACACACAAAAATACAAAACAAAGCTAAAGTATTTACTTCCTACAGAAAGTAAAGCTCTCACCTGCTGTTCGCTTCGTCCCGTTCAAACTCAAATCTGCTGAGTCTGCAACACACAGAGGCGTAAAGAAAAAGCGATAACCGCGTTTAAAACGCCTCCGGTCTCGGCCTTCAAAATAAAAGCATACATATGCATGTTATTTAACTAGTAGGACGTATACAGACTTAAAACCAAACGATTTAACTTGTAAATACCTAATGTTGTAAAATGACCTACAGCAACCCCATGATATGAAATGCTCAATGTTTTTCAACCTCATGGATTCTTAATTTGAAAGCGGAAGATATTTACTTCCGATCACCGAAATGTGACGTAGGCGGAGATAATTGGTTGTTTTGTCTCCTATTATAGACTACGGACAGGACATTCAAGAAATAATTTTAATCTGTAGAAGAGCAATATTAATCATGAAGGTAAAAATAACTTCAAAAGCAGCATCTCAAAACCTTAATTTAGCCTTTATATATTATATCTTTATATTAATCTTTAAAGTGACAGTCCACACACTCATCCTGTTGCATGTACAACGTGTGAAGACATTTTAAACCTAATGACATCGGGAAGGTTTTAGAGATTTAAAAAAATCTTTAATGGTTTATTGAGTTTAAAAGAAGTACAACTGTTAAAATACAAAGTATAAATATTTTAGTCACAATTTAGTCTGAAAACCATTCTGAATCTGAATGACAGTAAAGTAATACCAGAAAGGCTGCATCCCTCATGTTTATGCTTTATTTTATGATCACAACCAAGATATTTGCAACAAACTCTTATTAAGCCCTCCAAAAACAAAAGGCAATCAGGTAATTTGGTCAAATAAAAGCTGCATAGTATACTGACTGATAATACCCCCCCCCGAATATTCAACTCTGAACATGTGTTTATGCATTAGCAGCTATGCATTTGAAGTTTCTAAATTACTTACTTTATCAAACTATGCAATGAATAATAAATATAAACTTTATTTAGTCTTTTATAAAAAAAAAAAAAAAAAAAAAAAAAAAAAAAAAAAAAAAAAAAAAAAAAAAAATAAAAAAACAAAAAAACAAACAAATGAAATCAACACAAAGATCTAGCTACTGTTCAGCCTTCATACATTGTCCTAACAGTAAGTGTAGGCATCACAAGTCAAAGTGTTCCCTCTAGATTCACTGAATTTGATGAGCTCGATAATCCATCACCATTTTCTTCATCTCCCTGTCTGCCATCATATCACTTGCTTCAAGCTCGTTTCCTGGGCCAGCCATTGGATCATACTGGTGTCTGGAAGAGAGAGAAGTTTCACAATGCCATAACATGACCTGCCTGTGCACCTCGTTAAAGGCCAAAAGCAAATTAAAGTTGTCAATAAACAGATTAACTGCGCTGGAAACTACGATTTTAACACATGTCAACAGCAATACATTAACTCACCGTTTCAGGTGTTCCTCAATGGCTTTTCGTTCATATACGGTGCCATATACAGTTTTCACAGGATCCACAAACATCTTCTTTGTAAGAGGGCAAATCAGATGCTGGGGTATAAATTCGGGCACAGGATCGACCAGTTTCTTTAGATACGGGAAAAAACAAAAACAAAAAAAAAAACAAAACACCAAAGTAATTATAATGTGATAACATTTTTCTTTAAACAGAATAAACTACCAGTGTTTTGTTAATGTACTCTCATTCACCTTCTCCATGCTATCCATCGACGTTCCAGCATGTTGCGCTGTGTGTTTTCTGGCCTCTTGTTCGTACGTCTTGCGGCTTGCCAGGAATTCCTCAGCTAAAATGCTTCCAGAAAAAGAGCAAGATGCAAATTTAAATACTCATGTTTAGGGTTTGTAATAGAATCTGCAAAAAATTGGGCTCGACAAGAATCATAAAATAAGTAGCGCACTTTTGTTTATGTATTTTTAGATTTGTCTAACCATGTAAACAAAAGAGAACACAGAAAGTCCAAAATTCCCCCAAAAATTGTGAATGATGTGAATTTCTGTTTATCGATTTAAGGACGTTTCCCCTCACAAAGGATCTAAAAATCACTTACTTTTAGAGAACTGCTCATCCAGCTCATTAACTAATAAATAACAACAAATATACACGCAGCCACTTTGTTAGGTACAGCTGTTCAACTAATTATCACAAATATCTAATCAGCTAAGACAGAAACTCAATGCATGTAGGCAAGATGATATATAGAAAAATCAAACTGAGCCTCAGAATGGGAAAAAAAAAGTACTTTAAATTACTTTGGCCATTGAGTGTATACGGGAATAAAAGTGTGCATGACTCACCTGTCCAGTGGATCATCAGGCTCAGGGATGATGAGCAGTCCATACACAGCATCAAAAATCTCTCTCATGGTAATGTGGGCATTGTAGTTGCGGTCAAATATGTTGTGGCAGATGCGACCGACGCTGTTGACATTGCAGTGGTATACCTGTTGGTGTGTTAAGATAAATACTCGCTACGGGAAATATGTATGCAATCGCTGCTATTATAGGACATTAATAATTGGTAACCATTTTAACTAGCACACTGTGTAGACGTCTAAATAGCTTGCAATACAGTACTTTTTTTGGTTTGTATTTTGGCAGGATACATGTGTGACAAAGCGAATGATGGGAGGCTTCACTGGGTACTCGGGAACAAACTGGCAGTACAGCTCAAACACTCCTTTCTCATATGGTGTTTCAGGAGGTCCTTGCATGAGAATCCTCCAGAATGCTGAAAATGTTAGAAAAATCATTGCTATTCAAGGATTTAATCATATATTAAGGATCCTAGAAAGTGCTGACATGTACATCCCAAAGGTAAAGAAAATAAACTAATCTTTTTAGAAGATAAAGATCTTGTTTCACACATATCTGCAGCACACTGCAGTTGAATTCGCCACATGACTGTGGTGCATTCAACTGCATAGAACAATCAATAAGAATCAACATGTTGGTCTTTAGGACCCACACTTCCAACC
>VUQJ01026921.1:0-12162 GCA_015108635.1 Andinoacara biseriatus
ACGGCCACTTTCACGCGTATTTCAGGATGTCAGTGGGCAGTTTGAGCTCTTGTTGGCAGAGTTGGGATCACATCTGAGGAGGGAGAGAAATAATATCAGAGAGCCAACTGACCCGGAGCACCGCGTAGCTGTGTGTCTGAGGTAAAACTGTATTATTTTACTGTTCCCATCTCACTGTATATTCAGTGCATTGGTGCGCAGTTTGAGCTATGAGCTCACATGCTGCTAAAAAAAAAAAATCTAACTTGATCTGAAAAAATAAATGGTTGAAATTTGTCCTGTGAAAGGACTTGGTTCGGTGTGAACGGCTGCATTAAGAGTGGTTGAGTCTGAAAAATATTTTTAATGCACAAAACATTTACACGTATTTTACGCATCCAGCGTGTCACGCCTTTAAGGCTTTGTTTATGTGTTATTATTTGTTTATTTAAACACACACCCTCATCATGCCCTATATCCCATTCTGCTCTTATTTCCTCAATATTTCCAAAAAATGGCATAATTCCACATTGTGAGATTGTAGTTGGTCAAATGATTTGAGTGCTTTTGAATTAACTACAACTCATAACTTCACCTCTTCAGACACCTATAAACTATAAAATTATAATTATCTGGTTGAACTGGTCACAATATACTGACATGGAAAAGTTATTTCAAGTAGACACAGTTGTGCTTTAAGGGTTTTACATGTTAAACAGGTTGGTCAAAATCAGGCTTCATTTAAGAATGATCCCTTATCTAAGAAATGTTATCCATAAACAATCACATCTATTAATACATTTGTAAGATGCTGTAAAAGCAACCGCACGGGTTTTAAAAAAAACACCACTCACCTCCCAGCTTTCCCAGCAGGGATAATAACTTGGGTGTGTTATGTTTGCACTGTTCTTTTTTTTTTTTTAATAACTCTTATACAATGGCCACTTTTAAGTACAAGTTTACTCTCGGGTGCTACTGCATACTCTTCAGTTATTACAAGGTTAGAATAAAAGTGCTTGACTCAAACATTCCACTAATCGCATATTTCACTGAGACCTTGACATTTTTTCAGCTACAGTGTGAGTAGGGTTAGGTTAGGTTTCTGGAGAGACCAGTTAGCCAAGCATAAGAACAAAGAGAACTGAGTATGGGTGGGTGCACGGGAGGCCTATGAGAACAGGTCTCAGGTCTACTGTGACTGGTTCTACAGGTGAGGCAAACCTTTGAGATTCAACCAGGAAATACAGATATAGAGAATGAGAAGCAGTTTAAAGCAACAAAAAAAGGAGAGGGGAAAATAATTCTCACCTGCCCAGTCTGTGGAAGGTGGGGCTGTTGAGTTTGGTGACATTATTGAAGAATAGCTCCAACTGGAAGGCATGAGGAGACGTTTCTCTAGAAACAGAAACAATCAATCTGGACTTATTGCTTTTGTATTCAGAGGACCTTACAACTATGGGTGAAGCAGCATTATCAGGATGTGGGATGTGGGATTAAACACTCAGGGGCAAGTTAACACAAATTTCTGCTTAAATTCTACCCTTGAAAAGTTTAAAGCTTAGTTTTTGTTTACATATTACAAAAGCCACCTCCACTGTCTCAATAAAGAATAAAGATAACTGATTTCAAACCTTTATGACTTTAAACATAAAACTGAAAACCTCTAGGGATGATAAAAGTATTTTTATGGCAGAACTTTGAGCCAGACGTTGCTTATATATGATTGGTTTTATGGATTTGCAGAAAATAAACGCACTTTATCATAATATTAATACGGCCACAGTGCATACCAATACTTGAAGACTGTGCATTCTTGAGTCTATTATTCTACAAAATTACATCACTCAGCAGGCTCAGGGGGAATCAGGACCTGGTTAACAATGGAGCTTTGGTGTCAAATGCACTCACTACTTCATTCACACAAGCCTCTCCATTTCCTCCAGACACACATTTATCTAGGGTGTCCATAGCAAAAAAACAAACAAACAAAAAACCAACTTCACAGGCAATAAATCATCAGCAATAACACTCAAGCATTTCTGCAGCTCAAGACAAACCAATTCAACTTGTGCTTTTCCTATATAATTCTGATTTCTGGTATCAAAGCTGATACCGGTGACTTACACCAAAACTCAAATGTGCATACCAGAAGAGCACATTTCAATTTGGACCCAGGGAAGCTAAGTACTGGAAACTCTCAGAATGACATAACATGAGATACAAACAAAGGTTCAGAGACTACACTAACAAAGAAAACAAAAAACGTATCCAATTTAAATTGAGCTGCTATTTCCTTCAATGCAGCTACTTTGTGCAGCAATGCACCACTGCTGCTACTTTTGGTCTCCACCACCAGAAGCCTGTTCTGTTCTGGCAGCTTGCAGGAGCTCACCTGCAATGCGTGCTGGATCTCAGATCATCACAAATTTCCAATTAGAGATGAAGCTGAATTTGCAAGGAATATGGCTGATGCCAAGTAAAGGCTGTGTTGGAAGACCTTCTCAGTCTTTGCACTGCACTGTTAGCATGGACACCCCGACAGGTACCACAGTTCAGGTCCTGTTTGTCAAATGTTCTCCAATAGAAACTTGCATTAACAATATGACCCTAGAGGCCAAATTCATGGTGCCCAATACTGTGTAGTTAAATAAAATAAAAAGCACAACTATCTGCTGTGTTGGCTCTTCCACTGAAAATGGACTAAAATAGCACTTTTCTACCCTACCTCACCACTCAAAGTGCTTTAGCCTATGCCTTTAAGCACTTTGTAATGATCAAGCACTCACTCAAAAAACCAACTGATGTATCAGAGGTAATTTGGGTTGAGTAATTAAGGCAGAACTTAAGGTTTTGCATACAACTCTAAGGTGAAATGGTCAAATAACTTTTGCAAAAGCTCAGGGCATATATTGATGTACTAGGAGACTACGTTGAAGAGGATTGTGGCCACACTGAAATCACGTCTGGTCGCTGCTTTTTAATGGTGCAGTCTCAGTTTGCGATAAGCCATTAGTAAGATATATATGCTGTTAGATTAGAATGCTTTTGTTTAGTCTCTGTGTTGCCAGTAAATTGCTGACTGTGTGCATGAGTGTTTGTTAGTGCATGGTGTATCTTACCCAAATGCTCTGCTGTCAGGTAGGTTACTGTGAGCTTTGATCCCTGGAGGAATGACCCGCACCTCTGTGATGAGCACCCCGCAGGGAAACCGCACCACGTCTACATTGGTTAACTGAAATAAAGCAGACATGATCAACGATACAAACATTTGTGAAATGCATCAATTATAACCCTCACTATTTACAGCACTCACTTTAACTGCGTGGTTCAGGGTAAATATATGCTCACTGACACTATAAAGTTAGCATTAGCCGCCCTGCTAACCACCAAGGAAACTGTGCAAGGACGCAGAAGACGGTAGGTGTGTGAGCTGTTAATGTATGAAGCGTAAACTCACAATAAACAAACGTGTATGGCGCAATCAGGTAGCTGCGCCGGCATCGCTGCTTAAAAACGGAATAATGACATCACAAAGCTGCTAAAGTTAGCTAACAGCGTTAGCTCGGAAGTTAAGTATGCTTCCACAAAACTCCTTACTGCACTCGATATGAGCTTTTAGTGTAGGCAGCCCTGGTATAAACACATGAGAGTGTATTTAAGTATCAGAAACACTACCTCTGCACTCTGATGCTTAAATGTATCCAGAAAAAGAAGCTCTGTTGAAGGGTCCCCCGCCATCGTTTCACTTCTGTCGGCTGGGCCAAGGGTAAACTTCCGGTTCAATGTCAATACTTCCGGAGCAAGTCCCCCCTAAATCAGCGATATTATTATTATTATTTTTTATTATTATTAGTAGTAGTAGTAATAGTAGTATTAGCAGTAATAATAGTAGTTTTGATGTTGGTATACTATGAGAAATGTTATTTGGCAAATTTATATTCGTTTGTGTTAATTAAAAATGAAAGAGAGAGAAAGAAAGGTTGGAAAAGTGTTTCTGGGCTTTTTTAGTGGTCTTAAGAAATATATAATCCTTTTAATAACAACATTCTTTATCAGTTAATATCTCGATTGAAATTAAATATAATAAAATCATAATTACTTCGATTTTTTACTGTCGGGGCTCCATAATGGCTCCAGTTTTTCTGTATTATTATTACTTATGTTTTTTTTATTGTTTAAATTTTAACACGGATTTCGCTTCTTCTTTTTTCTGTATTTCAGCACAAAATACACATTTCATTTTCTTACACATTTTCTCTGGTGTCCTTATTTATTATGACTATCGTTTGTTTTTAATTCCCTTAAAATTTAAAATATGTCTTTAAAAATAAAGAAGAGTAGAAGTCAAATTATGTAAACATTTATCATTATGTAGACATGTAAACATTTGCATCACTGCTAATTGTTTATTAAACTATATGACAGGCCTGTGTTTTGCCAGCCTGTAGTTATTATTGTTTTTGTTGTTACATACTTTAAAGGATTAAAAATGACCTGTTATTACTTTTTCTGTCCTGCGTGAGTTGCCACGTACTAAACTTTGAACCACCTGAAATCGGGAGGGGCCAGGTAAGGGGTCACGTGGTCATACAGGTAGCGTCGCTACAAAAGCGCTGAGCGTTCAGCCATTACTTCGCGATGGTGACTGCGGGAGGTTTCACGTAAGATTTCACACGCGACGAAACTTCGGATTTACGGAGCTCACCATTGCGCTCAGGTGTCAAAATCAAAGTGCTTCTACCTCCCGGGTCCCACGCGTGTCTCACATCTCGCGAATATTTAGTCCCCTCTAGTTTATTTCACTAATAGATTAGTCTTTTTTTGTTTGTTTGTTTGTGATTTTTTTTTAACTCATGACGGCGCAATTGGACTACCTGGCGGTGGTTTTCACCGCCACATCTGGCGCGAGCGGAGAGCTCCTGGGATCTGACGAGAAGGAGCTCGTGCAGTTCGCCTGGCAGCTCGTGGATGTCAAGAACAAAAAGGTAAAAACTCACTTGTAGACTACCTGTTATTATTGGGTAATTATCGTTACTCCAAGGTAGGAAATGTCCTGTAAAAGGAGTGGACAGGTGGACTACGAATAGCGACACATAATGTTAAGACCTCGATTAACAGAAAAAGGTGTGCCAGGTGGATTCGTGTAGGATTTCTCCTTACACACACCTGTTCAAAAAAAATTATTCTCTTTAAATGCAGAACAAATAGCTTCTTCCGTTGGTGCAAGACATTTAAAACCTTTGCCTCGTTTCTTTTCACGGCGATAATATCTATGTAGCAAACACATATTTCACCCACATTTTATTAGATTGTCCTACAGCCGTTGAGTTTCTATCTCGGCTGCTGTTTCAGGGCTGACTTGTTTTTTTGTTTTTTGTTTTTCCCCATTTCTGAACCAGTTGGGCAAGGTGAATGAGCTCCTCATAAAGCCTGACCTCTCAGACCTGACAGAAGAAAAAGAGGAGGATGATGTGTTGGAGGAGAGTTTGGAAGAGGAGAATGGATCTGGAGCAGACTGTGTATACAAAGCAGCGAGCATTGATAAAGCTTTAAACATGGTAATATGTTCAACGTTGTCAGAAATCCATTACTAGCCGTCTAGTAGTTACAGGTACAGTGCAAGTGAAAGTGCTCGCTGTAGGCAAATGAAAGTTTGTGCTTCTAAATGTTTTTTACAGTTTCATCTACAACTGACAAATGAGGTGAACAGCACGGGCGCAGGCACGTCGGTGTGTTTGTGTACAGACGGGCAACTCCACATCCGCCAAGTGATTCACCCCGAGGCCGCAAGCAAGGTGAGCGAGCTGGGTGGGTGAACGCCTCGCAGCCAGGGCGGATGTTCGCTCGCTTCTGTGGAAACCTTATTATTGCTCTCAGAAGGATGTGTTGTGTCAGCGCTGTGCTACCTGCTTGATGGACAGGAGAAGCCACTGTAATGACACACGCCCATGCACATACCACACTCGTGTATATAAAAGACAGCCACACAATGAGCCTGGTGAAATTTCTCCCACAAGTCTTCGAATGAGAGAGATACAAAGTAGGGAGTGCATGCTCTTGTGGCTTGTGTAAACATGAGTATGAGAGCAATTAAAAAAAAAAACAGCAGCTGTTGACGGGCCACTTGTTCACAGCCTTTCGTTCAATTTCTTTCTTCTCCAGAACATCCTGGTCCCAGACTCTTTCTACTCTTTCTTTGACCTTCGGAAGGAGTTCAAGAAGCACTTCCCCTCTTCTGACCTCAAGGCTTTGAATGTCCACATCATGGCAGAGTGTATCCTTTATCACGTCACCTGTTTACATTAACATTTTATGTCCTGTTTACACAGTGAAGAAGTCACTAATTTTGGTTGATTGATTTAGTTAATTGGTTATTTCTGATCTCTTGCTGTGTATTTACTTTAAAAAATCCACAACACACACATTAAGAGTTTATAGACCTCAAGTTGTTGGCTGTAGAGATAAAGGTTTTGAAATGCAAATAAGGAAAGAATGGCAGCACCTTACTAAGCCCTCAGTGTAATAATGTGTGTTTAGCCAACAGTGACACCACACATGCACACACACGGATGCACGCATGCATACACGCATAGATACAGGAAAACTAAAACATGAGTGTATCTCTCACCTTGTCTTCTGTTGTTCTGTTTTCACTTTTTTCATTTTTCACACATCTGTCTATTCTGTCATGACTGAAGAAAAGTCAGACTCAGTTTTAAAAGACTTATTAAACGAGCAGCAGAAATTATTTGGGAGCCAGTGAGCGACTCAGAAGAGGACACAACTGAAGGCTCTGTTGGAGAGGAGCAAGGGGGGAACCTTCTGGTGTGTGTAAATTGGGTTAAAAGGCCTTAAGAGAATGCAGATGCAAATTGTGGAGGGGGTTACACTACGGCAGGCAGGAATCCAGAGAGGTAAGGCTGGAGGCGGCAGCAGAGAGTGGTCAGGCAGGTGGGTTTTGCTGGAAGCTCTTTGGGATGCAGATTAGTTGGAAACCAAACTTTCTAGGCAAATTCAGAGCAGGAAATTAGAAGGCAGGTGGAGAATTGAGGTTAACAAATGCAGGTAACTACTTCAAAGTAAACAAAGAGGGTGTGATTAACACTGCAGTTGGTGTAAAGATCTGGGGAGAGCTGCAGTTCCTTGAGCTACTAAGTCCACAACTCCACCTAAACTGAAAATGGACTTAGAAAATGAGTGACAGAGAAGAAGGGAACAAAACCCAAAGCCTGCCCCGACCTTGACATATACATGAGTTATTACACTTTTTCAGTCAGTCCCTTGTTTCCTTAACCACCTGCTCCTCAGCTCTTAGTATACCTGTTGATGGTCCCACCATGGGAGACCCTTCTGCAACACCGGACCCATCAGTCCCTTTGCCTGCAGAAGTAGCCATACAGCAGGTCCAGCTTATGGCCAGCATGGTCCTGGCACTGCTTTCTGAGCCCTTTCGTAAGTACCATATATGTGATAAAAATCAAAACATCACTAATTAGTAGCAGATACATTGCTAAGAAATGTAAGCGGTTGTTGCCCTTACCTGATTTAGTTTGCGAAAGGAAACTCAGTAACTATAGCTAAGAATTTAACCATTGTTAATGTTGTAATTTCAAATTGTCTAATTTAAAAAACTTAACTTTGTTGCTCTCCTGTCGCAGGCCACGCATTTTCTAACCCTGAGAGAGTTAGTGAGAAGTTTGAGAGTGGCACTTGGTGAGTAACATTTGTTAAAGATAAACATTGTTTTTGTTCTCTACCTCCGAAACCAACTCCACTCCACTGTACTAATATCTCTCTGTGTGTGTGTGTGTGTGTGTGTGTGTGTGTGTGTGTAGCAGTAAGATGGAGAAAGTGTGCGACAACACAGTGATCCGAGCCAGAGGATTGCCATGGCAGTCTTCTGACCAGGACATTGCGCGATTCTTCAGAGGTCTCAACATTGCAAAGTACGTTGCTTATATATGTAAAGGCACTTAATTCTACACTATTTTGCATACATTTCCATCACTGATGATACTCAGAAAGCCAATGCTGACAGATGTTTTCAGAGAGGCTTTAACCCCTTCATGTGTTGTGCTGCTTAGAGGAGGGGTTGCATTGTGTCTGAATGCTCAAGGGAGGAGGAATGGAGAAGCTCTGGTTCGCTTTGTGAGTGAGGAACACAGAGACCTGGCATTGCAGAGACACAAACACCACATGGGCAACAGATACATCGAGGTAACGGGTCTGGACCCAGCTAGTAAAATCAGCCACATTACCAAATTATTGTCCCATCATTAATATTGTTCCCTTCTAATGGCAGGTTTATAAAGCAACAGGAGAAGACTTCCTCAAGATAGCAGGAGGTGGGAAGTTAACACATCTGTTAGCTTAAGTGGAGCTGCCTGGCATATGTGTTTAAAAATTAGGTTTTGATTTTCTTGTTTTTAGTTGAAAAAGATGACTTAAGTATTTGAGATCTTTGATTGTTCTTGTCTGGAGAATTTCATATTTTAACAGTACTTAAACAGCTCTGTATATGAGTTTACATTCATGTATTTAAGTAATACTGATTTTCTTTTGGGAGCTGAAAATCTTTCAGCACCTTTATAAACATCTCCAGGTCCATTAGCTTTTTTTTCTTTTTTTCAGCACACTTGTAATCTCAAAAGGAAAATTAAAATTAGCAGTTATGACTCAGTGGTACAGTTGTGTATTAATGGCCACGTGGCCTTTAAAGAAAGCCAACAAGTTTGTTAACAAGGCAGAACTCATCACTGAGTCATTTGACCTGAATATTAAGAAGTTTGCTCAGATAATGAAGGCTTCTCAGAAAGCGGAAGCAACCCTTTTACTTAATGCTAAAGTTTATTAATGTATAGTTGAAAGGTTTGGACTATCACTAAAAATAACAGAGGCGTAAAAAGTCATATGTAGCGTCATTCTTATCAGTTACAGACGATGAGCCAAGCATTAAAAAGATTGCAATCTGCTGCTCATTGGAGAAGATACAACCTGTTTACTTGGTTGTACTTGAATAGGTGTGTCTTTGTCATTATATGTGTGTCAGGTACATCCAATGAGGTAGCAATGTTCCTGTCCCGCGAGGACCAGATCATAGTGAGGATGCGAGGTCTTCCTTTCACCGCCACGCACGAGCAGGTGCTCGCCTTCTTCTCGCCAGAGGATGGTCTCAAAGAGATGTGTCCAGTCAGCGGAGGAAAGGACGGCATCCTGTTTGTACGCTACCCAGATGGACGTCCCACTGGCGACGCTTTTGTTTTATTTGCATGTGAAGAACATGCTCAGTGCGCCCTGAGAAAACACAAGGAAATCCTGGGGAAAAGATACATCGAGCTATTTAAGAGTACAGCAGCAGAAGTACAGCAGGTATGTCAAGGTGTTTTGCTGCTTTGCTTTACAGTGTGTATTAGTGTACACTGGTTTTTAGACAAGAGGGAGAAAAAAAAACAGCAGAGTGACAGTGTCAGGGTGTGTTTCTTATCTTCAGTCAGTTGTAGGCATTAGTGGAGCAGAGCTTATGGGTGGGGACCAGTAAAACAAGGTGGACTGTGTGTGCAGGTTTTTCAACCTGCTCTCTTCTCTTTTGTACGGTCTTTTGCTTTTTGTGTGTGTCTCTCTCCTCTGCTGCTCTCCACGTCTCCTGTCATGAATGCATGCAGATTCATTTTCTTATCTTCTGGACTGATAAGCAGACAGTCCACCTACATATCTATGCAAAGGCCTGTGTGTGTGTGTGTGAGACACTCAGATGTTTTATTGGTCCTCTCCAGAAATGCAAACATGCTGGTGTCCTGTTGGCAACAAGCCAGCTCCTGTCTGACGTTGCATCATATTCAAACAGTTGGACTTGGCTTTGTTGTGCATAAAATGTTTGGTAAGAGGTGGCTTTTGAGTTGTGGTTAGTAAATTTTACCTGTCAGTCATTAGAGGAGGAAGGGTTTCCTAAAGCAGCACTGACTTGACAAATTTTGCTCTTGGCAGGGTATGTAATTTGAAACTGTGTCTTAGGTGCTAAACAGGTACTCATCGGCCCCTCTGATCCCTGTGGCCCCTGCCCCTCTGGTGCCTGTGCTGCCCACGATGTCTCTTCTGCCCCCACCTGGTGGAGTAAGGGACTGCCTGCGGCTTAGAGGACTGCCTTATACAGCAAGCATAGAGGACATCCTCACCTTTCTGGGCGAGTTTACACACGACATCAGACCCCATGGAGTGCACATGGTCCTCAACCAGCAGGTACATGCAGTACCCACACTGACACGCCCATTGACTCGCATGCTTTCTAACACTAATTTGCAGGTGTTATGGAGTAATTTCTGATTCATCTGTGCTTTCAGGGTCGTCCGTCAGGTGACTGCTTCATCCAGATGACTTCAGCAGAGCGGGTGCTTCTGGCCTCACAGCGACTTCACAAGCATGTGATGTCCAGCCAGCGTGGGGCAAACAGCCGTTACGTGGAGGTGTTTCCCTGCAGTGCAGAGGAAATGGGCCTCGTGCTGATGGGAGGCTCGCTGTCACACACGCATACACACACACACACCCGGAGCAGGAGTGGGACAGGGCTCAGCCCGCCGCCATGTAAGTCAAGACGTAAGTGCTGCTGGGAGCTGGGTTGCTTCGGGATTGCAGGGTAGGTGGGCTCCTGCCATGGGCAGGGTTGCTGGGTTTTTCTCCAATCTCGAACTGTGGGAGGATGAGGAAATCTGGTCTAACCAGGAGGATTCAAAACTGTGTGTTTGAGAGTTTGTCTGTGTATGAGTGTGATACCTCTTTGTAATTTAGTGTGATCAAATTACCCATCTGCATGACCTAATAATCCTCATGGGGTAACCATCTCTTTCATTTATTTTTGCCTGTATTCACACATTTAGATGAAAATACTGTAGTTTGTGTTCAGTGGCATGTTTGTCGATCTTGTAAATTCCACTCTCTTAAACTGCTTAAGTAATTCATAAAGATCTGAAAGGGTTGGAAAAGTGTAAGCAAGACAGCTTGATTCCCAACTTCCTTATAATACATCAAAAATGGCTTACAACTCTCTAATCTTATCAGATGGGTTGAGGTGGTTGTGGGATGAAGCCTCAGTGGCCTGGCACACCTCTGGTGTGTGCGTGTCCTGTGCAAAAGCTGTGGGCAGAGCTGAACGCTGGTGCGTAGATGGGCATTAATCTCTGTGTGTAGTCCTTCACCATAAACGTGCACTCTTAGTTGTCAAAAAGAGACAGGATTATAAAATGTTCAAATGGTTATGAACCATTTGATATGAAACGCAGGTGTTCGCATGAGTGAAAGAGACACAACTCAGGGATTCAAGGCTAGACGTGTGGGCTTTAATGAGGTCATGTTAAGACGAGATGAAATGTCTGATTGAAAATGTACACAAAGACAGGGGGTACAGCCAGAATTGTACTGCAGGGAGGATGAGTTGTTCAGGCAACACTGTCCTCTGCTTTTTGAAAGCATCTCTGTGCTTTGACAGCATTGTCATTCTCATTTTGCTAATATTTGATATGTAGAAGTCTTTATGGATGAATGCACAGCAGATGTTGCTAAAAACTTAAAACTGTTGAGCTAATTAAAAGCATCATACATGCTCAGAAATTACAGAGGTGGCAGTGAGAACATTAATAATGAAACAGAAGGGGGTTTCTCACCCAGTTACGAGCCCATCTGTTGTTGCAGCCGTGGTCCAGTCAAGTGTACAATGCTCTAAAGCTTTCACTCCTTAACATTTTGCACACGTACAAATGTGTGTAAGGTGCTGAGTAATGTTATGGAGGGTGATTGATTGTAGGTTTGCATGAGCACCTCTCTAAGAAACGATGACCTTGCAGACTTTGACATCATGATTCTATTCACGTCTGTTACTGTTTGTCTGGTTGAAAATCCTTTTCCTCTCCTCTCCTCCTTTTCCTCTCCTCTCCAGGTTTATCTCCACCATCCTACTCTTTCACACCTGGTCCAGCTGTCCTTCCTCCAGAGGCTGCTGCTGCTGCTCTCTACCCTCCCATTGGGCAGGTGCTGCTGACTCCTCGTGCCCTGCCACCCGGACATGCTTACTACCCTGCCTCAGCTCAGCTATATATGAACTACACAGCCTACTACCCAAGGTAAACAGTGGTACCTTAAATGTTCTTTCATAGGCATTGGGTCAAAAAGCTCTGCACATAAAATAGAGTAAAA
>VUQJ01026923.1:482-10874 GCA_015108635.1 Andinoacara biseriatus
TCCATTCCCCCCAAAAAAAAAAAAAAAAAAAAAACGAGTGTTTTTTGAGTCAACAGCTCTGCCTGGCTTCCATTTTCTTTTTCTCACCTCCTCTGTCTCTTTCTCCACGCAACCTCTTTTCTTCCTGTTTCTGTCTTTACTTCACACTCCGGCTTTCAGCTCTTTACCCACCGCAGCTTTGCTGCTTCCAGCTGCATTAAGTAAATAGGTAATTAATCTGTGCCTTGGGGGCTAACAGCAGCACATACCAACCCCGCAGCTTGCCCACAGGCTCGGAGGCAAGACAGAAGCAAAGTGAGACGGTTACTCATCAAACACAAAACCACCTGCATATCTGCTCCGTCAAAATGACACAGAATCACAACTTGATGTGTTATTACTTTGACACGTAATTTCATCTAACCCACTTAGTTTTTTTTTTTTTGTATTAAATAGATGTTTAACTGTCAAATTACTTTCCCCAGCAGCCCAGTAGTAACTGAGTAGCTCATCTGATTACCTGCAGCGATGGAGGCCAGACGAACATAGTCTGTGCCCCTCTCCTCTGGTTCATAGGGGTAGCTCTCCACCAGGCTCAGTCCTACCAACACAGACAAAGAGTGATGTTTTAAGGACAGTTAAATGTCTTTTCTTCTTTTTAAACTATAAATTTTGTTTTTGCAGAATCCTAAATGCTAGCATGTAACACTGTTGATGGATCATGCTGCTCATAAAAGCTTTATAAATGCACAAAGCAAAAAATGCAAACACTTCACATTTGGTTAAAAGACCATTAACCATTAGCTATTAAAGTTAGCCTAAATAATAACAGAAAATCACACAAATAAATGCTTAACAAATTTATTAGACCACCACCCAGTGTAAGATATATGGCACAGCTGCCATAAATGAACAAGAATGCTCAGAGAGCTGTGAGAAGCAGCTCGCTGTCTGAGCAGTATTTACTTTAAGGCAGCATGACAGATGATCACACAGACATTATGCAGGAGCAGGGGATGGATAATAGGCACTTTTGTAAATAACTGGACATGAATAACTTGAGCTTATTATATGAGAATATATGTAAGAATCATAGTTTCTAAGTTATAAGGCTTTTGGTCAATTTTCGACCAATAAATCATTAAGTTGACCTTGAAGACCTTGGTGAATGTAAGGCACATTTTAATGACCCCACTCTACACGTCTGATCAGAATTCATACAAACTCTTTTGAGCTATCGTTTACAGACAGAATGATGACACTCATGCACGCAATCGCTGCCAAAAACATGTCCTCCTTGGCAGAGGTAATTACCAAAATTACTTTTTATGTTTCTCTAATGTTTAATCCTCCAATATGCACAAGCTCTTTAACAGAAATGATATTTTTAATGCTAAAATATAATTATTGTTTCTATCTGTGACATTTCAAATTTAATGTTTTATCAAAAACGCAGAAAAAAATAATAAAGGACTTTACTATTTTTTATTAAGTTGCCAGATTATAGTTATTTACTTCCATTCCTGACAGAAAAATGAGTTCTGAGGTTGAAGTGGCTCAACGTTAAGCTTGATTAACTTCTGGCTTCTCACAGGAGTCCAGCATGCCGGATCAAATTTAGGTATAAAAACATGAGTTCAGTTTATTATTTTCAAAAAAAAAAAAATTAACAATATATTTTTTTATTTTAAACTACTTTTTTTGGGACAGATTTCTAAAATATTTATGTTTTCTTGTTTTTATTGCAGGTGGTCTAAAAAATTTGTTAAGCACTGTTCGTATGTAGAATTCTTAATATAACGACGGCCTCTGCGTGTTGTGTGGCTTTTATCATAAAACAAAAACAAAAGAAAATAAAACAGTTAAGGACACTATTATTAAAATATAATACTGCCAGAAGAGAAAACTAGATTTCAAAACACAACAACACAAGACCCACAAAGCTAGACATCACTGCATGATCAGAGTTTGCTTATTTACTGTCACCAAACCAATTATCAATCAGTATCAGCCTCAGCCTTGTTTGGGAAAATGAGTGTTGATGCTTTGTGAAATATTCATACAACAGAATGACACGATTTTAAAATTGTTTAAATGTTTAAACTGGAAACAGTAAAAAAATACAATGTAACACAATTTCATAAAAAGTGCACCCATTCAATATATAACACAAAGAATTAAAGCAGTCCTGAAAGCAGGCGGTCCAATCCTGTACTAGCATCTAATTAACTAACACTAACCTAATTAAGTGGTTGGTAAAGATAGTTAACAAGTAAAAGAGGAGGAACAACTGTTCATGTTAGTTTGAACCTACAGGTATATGTTTAATAAAGCGTAACATGCCAAACCCACTTCTGCCCACCATCATTTTCAATTGACGAATGCAAATCTTACCATGCAGCACAGACTGATGCAGACTCCAGTAGATACTCAGGCAGTTCTTCTCCTTCTTCATGCCTCGTTTACATTGGCAGCCATGCAGAGGGGTGGACAGAAGTGCCGTCATGGCGTTCTCACACTGGTTTCGCGCCCCAGGCCCCAGTTTCACACTGCCATCCCCTGCCACACACTGCCTGAGGGTGCGCAGTCGTGGGCTGCAGGTGTCATCGCTGGAACAGGTGTCTCCAGCACGCAGACAGTCCCTCCCGCCCACAGAGAGGGCCATACGTGGGACTCCTGTGAGACAAGGGAGAGGACAGGTTAGAGTCACGATGGAGTCTCTGGAGACTGTTGTGTAGACGAGTTTTCTCTTTGTTATTCTTTACATGTATTACAGTGCTAACCAGTTTTAGCTTGGCTAATCTGAGGTTGTACTGAAGGCGGGAACACCAGTCAAAAGACTTTGTTTGTTTGAGGTTACAAAGGCTGTTATCTATTTATGCCTTTTTCTGTCCCTCATGTACCAGCACTTACACAGTCAACAGAGGTTGTGTAAGACTAAAGGTCACCCCACATACACTATATTGCCAAAAAGTATTTGCTCATCTGCCTGAGTGACATCCCATTCTTAGTCCACAGGGTGTAATATGGTGTTGGCCCATTCTTTGCAGCTGTAACAGCTTCTTCTCTTCGGGGAAGGTTTTCCACAGGTTTAGGAGTGTTTATGGGAATTTTTGACCATTCTTCCAGAAGCACATCTGTAAGGTCAGACAGTGATGTTGGATAAAAAGGCCTGGCTCACAGTCTCCGCTCCCAAAGGTGTTCTATCAGGCTGAGGTCAGTCAAGTTTTTCCACACCAAACTCACTCGTCCATTATTCTCATTTTGTGCACTAGTGGGAGGGGGCATGCGATTTTTCAGGGTTTTTTTTTTTCAGGTTTTTAAGTGGGCTGCAGCACTTGACTTTGGGAACCCCTGCTGTAGAAAGTTGGTGACCTGGGTTTACTTCAAATTAAAAGGTGATTCAGTCTGCACTCACAACAGAAAATGACCTTCAATCCTTCAATATGAGTCGAACTGTGGACTCGTCCACTTATGCACCCCCCTGTGTTAGTCATAAATCCGTAATACCTTCGTCCCACAATGTAAAACTTGTAAGGACATTACCACGAGGGTTAATCAAAAAAATTTCAGGGCTAATTTGTCTAATAGACTAGTCTAGTTAAAACTCTCCAGAGTTATAGCGAGAATTATAACTTTTTATACGCTCCTCATGATGAGAAAGTTGACTTTGATGTGTGCAGCTGATGGGCTGCTCCTTTAAGCAAATCAAAACAAACTGCTAAATAAATGATTTACGACTCACTGGTTCATTCTTAAAACAATGCATTTGAGCCGAATTTAATAACTGGATTACATTTTCACATCCCTTGTCAGTAGCGATCAAACATGGCCAGTGATGCTTCTCACCACTGTATTCAAGCATTTTTAAATTACATTCATAAACCCCAGGGGTGTGCTAGATTATTCATGAATTCATACAGATGTCACATGAAATACATCTGGTGCCACTGACTAGGTTTTGATGAAACTTGGAGCGGGTGGGGAGGGGCGGATGTATCTCACCAATACATTTTGACATGTTCAAAATTACACTGAAGTGTTTCAGCTCCAGTCAAAACAAAGTGTCATACTTGTTACAGATTGGCTCAGAGAGGAGCTGTATTAGTTGTGGGGAGACAACATTTTTACCGTCTGCTCTTTTATTTCATGTGGCACTAATGACATGCAAGGTTTATTTCCCTAAGGATAATATTTTGCTCACTATTAAAAATATATAACGCATGCAAAATCAAATGAAACATCTTATTATTAGAGTAAGAACAGATACATCCATAAGTGAGAGGAATACAGCTGTACCAAGTTGTAGCAAAGAATGAGTAACAACATTTCTTTTTTTAGAGACACCTTAAGCGTTCATGCTTTGTCATGTAAAAACACCTTAATGTTAGTCTGCTGACGATGCAAACCTGCTGAGGAGTGAGGGGGTAAAATGTTAAACGTCTTCACCGTATTATGCAAATTATTATCATGGCAGCTGCTGAATGTTAGGAGTTCATAAACAAAAGTTCTGCAAGGGTTGAAATTTAAATCGGATGGTGGCGAGAAAACAGAAGAGGGCAGAAATGTCGGCACCAAATTCTTTGGCAATCCATCAAACAGTTTTATTCAATGCAACATCGCGGTGGCTCTAGAGGAAAATGACAGTATTCTTATTTTGTGGGTGCCAAAGACTTCTGCAACAATTTTTCAAAGCGATCCCCCCAAAAGTAGCTGAGATTCAGATTTCAGTTTGGACCAAAGTAATACGACCGACAATATCGCCTCAAGGGCCAAACTGCTAACCAGTTATCATTACTGTGCACCAACACGTTCTGCACAAAAACAGAACTTCATTTTAAACTCTAGTGGACATCCCAAAGTTTCCCTGCAAACATTTCAGACTGTATTTGACATCTATCTGGAATATGCATCTAAAACATTTGAATTTGAGGGAATGGTGCAGCCACAAAATATAGTTTGCATATTTCAAAGTAAAACTGCAGAGAATAATGATAATGCACAAGCCAGCAATTAAAAGTAATTACATCTTAATAAAATTGTATTCCATCTAAGCTCAATCAAGTAATTCAGATGGAAAGCGATACCTTAAATAAAGGCAGAACTTTTTCACCAACTCACAAAACTGTCAAAATTCTCCATCCTTGATTGACTCAAACTGTCACTCTCCCTGGATGGAACTCAAGAGCTGATCAGATAAAACAAAAGGTTACAACATCCTTGGCTGAAGCCTTCTATACTTGTGGAGAAAACAGGTTAACTGCCATGTGCCCAGCTGGATGCATCTCAGCCGTTCCAAGGAATCAGCTAATCCAGCAGCAGCCTGTCAATAAAAACCTAGACAGACAGAGAGGCAGAAGCTTGTTGCTATGGCTTTTGGATGTTTGTGGATGCTACCGAAAGAAAGCATCTGCCACTCAAGTGAAGAGCTCATTTTTGCTGAGGTCTTGACAGGCAGAACTTATTGTGCTGAACAACAACTACAAAAAAAACCCCTTCAACAAATCAGTTCTTTCACTAGAACCTTAAAATCGGATTTATTTTATGTAAAGCACAGGGAGGGGTTAAAAAAAAAAACAACAGCAGGGTGAGATAATGTCATTCGTTTCTGATGCAAATCAGCTCGACTCGAGAGTTTTCTTGGATCAAAAGATGGTATCTAGAAAAAAGTGTCAAGATGTTTCACTCGTTCTAAGAAAACTCTCAAAAATGCAGATTTGCATTGGAAATGTACAACATTACCTCATCCCTGTGGTCGTTTTCCTCACTTAGGTTAGGAGAAACAATATTTAAACACATTTAGACTTGTTTCTTTTGCTTCTCGCACGCAAGTATGTTTGAACTGCAGGTGTGAATAGATATGTGGGTGGTGTGCGTGGGTGTTCTGGGACAGAAGGTGGAGCGGAGAAGAACCTTAAAGCAGAGTTTTCCTTCCCATTGGCTGTGAGTGTGGGGTTTGGAGGTGGGTGGGTGGAGGGACTTCTGTGAGCAGTGGCAGTGCGAATCTTATTAAACTGCAACTAATCCAGTGTGGAGAGAGGTTTGATATTTGTCTGAGAAATTAAGCAGCACTCCAGATTGCCAGAGATAACTGTTTGCCTGGAAACAGAGCCGCAGCGCACCGGCAGTTCAAAGACAGTCAGTCAAAACCAATTAGGAGAAATCAGTTGCCTTGTCATTCAAATTTGTTCCATCCTATATCCTTCCCTGTTTATCCCACCGAGGTAAATAAACTGTTTGAGCACCCTCTCACTCTCTCTCTCCGCTTTTTTCGTTTCTTTTCCTGTTTGTCTTTGATTCCCTCTCTCATGCTATGTTTTCCACATATCTCGCTCTTATCCGCCTGTCTTTCTGTTTGTGTTCTTCCTCTCATCCCTCACGTGTGCAAACGCGCACCTGGCATAGTTCACGGAGAAGATTCTGAAATTAGAGAAACATTTTAGAAAATAAATGTTTAAAAAAGGAAAGAAAGAATGCAAACAAACATAAAAAAAACTGAATTCACTTGTCATTCCTGTGATGTCGGGCCAATTTGGCTTCATTCTTAGTGCTGAAAACAAAAACAGAAACAGAGAATTAACAATGTTTTTGCCAGGGAAAGCATGGAAGCGTTCACATTAGCAAAAACGGAAACATGATCATGTTGAATGGCGGCACGGCGGGCCGCGAATTGCAAACAGCCATAACAAGTACATCTCATGTTGATTCACAGTGCGAAGAATGAATCACTGCCAGTGAAAGACCTTTAAAAATCTACGAGCTGCATTCTCTTATGTCGCATAAAGGCAGCACAGAAATGCTCTTTGATAACTGACGTCCATCACTGCAAAGAGTTCATGAAAAGGATGATTGTGACTAAAGTAGAACAGCCAAGAAAATAACAGGATGGTGTAATATTCAAAACATGCTGTTTGCTTGAACCAGTATCCGAATAGAATTTCCAAATGAAAGAATCCAAGCAGAGACCTTTTAAAATTGTAAATCAATTCTTAATTTCATTCATTTCCAACTTCCATGTTTTCATTTATTTATTTATTTTTTACAGATTGCTCCTAAAGCACCGCTAACTGCCGGGTTAATTTAACTGTGCTCTGAGGTTTTCTCATCTTTGAATTTTTTTTTCAGGTTATTTATTTATTTATTTATTTTTTACAGTATTAGATCCATAGTTTGAATTATCATGCCAAAAATAATGGTTTCAGGATATCACATGTGGGGATATTCAAATTCATGTTCCTGATATTGAACATCTTTTAAAGTGGATGGACAAAACAGGTTCTGGTAGGCTTCACCTGCTAACTGGCTCACGGTACCTTTTGGAGTATTTTTAAATGCAATTATCTGACAATTAATATGACCAGCTATGGAAAATCAGGATAGAAGTGGACATAAAGCTGATTTTTCAACATACAGAGCTCAAAACCCAGTGGATGACACCACATTGACTGTGGTGCATCCCTGACAAAGCGCACCAGTGTGGTGTGTCAAATCATACTTCTCTGCTTATTATTATTGTTATTTGACTCATTCACAGTGAGTGCATTTCCAAGTGTGGCCACATGTAGTATAAAGTGAATATAAAGTATAAGGTGATTCACAATAACTGTATATATGTTCAATTACAGACAGCTACCCAGTGGAAATTCAAGCTCTAGTAAGTACGTGTTTGAATTAAGACACAGTAACCATCAAAAACAGTGATGCCTCAGTTGCCACACACAGCTAGCTACAAAAACCTTAACGATGGAAAACAAGTACAGCAAGTTGTTGTCAGCGCTGCTGCTGTTCCAAAACAGTGATATTATAACCCAGTTACAATTACTGCTGCCACACTTGTGGGCCTGGAAGATTAATAAGACACTGTGTATGAAACTGAGTCCTCTTATTGAAGTTGAAACTTTACAAGAGGTGGTGATAGAAACTGTCTTTATATACTGTTTAAAAAGACTACTCCCAAGATGGATTACCAAAGGAAAAAAAACTACTCCAACCAAATCTTTAATTCAATATAAAGCAAGCTTTCAGCTCTTTGCTAAATGTTCCAACTCTAAGTGTGAGACCCAGACTGACTTAAAGATCTGGCCGTGTAAGTGATGTAACCGATGACTGAAGTTTGTTTTCTCTATTTGAGGTGATGCACTCAGCTTATAGTTTTTATTTTTATGTTTCTGATTTGACTAGAAAAAATATCTTTTGCTTCATCGGCTGTGGTACAGCTGAGTGACTTGCTATAAGACCCTATCATGAATCTTATTAAGGATAACAGCCTCTTGGATTGTTTGGTAAATCTTTGACAGCGCTACCGAGGGACAATCCTTTTGTTATTGTATTGTAGCTCCCTATTAGCTAACTGCGCCTCCCTGAACACTTTTTAACCAAGATGACTCACAGTGTCTGCTGTTTTTTTTCTGCTCTGTTGTCTCTTTTTTTTTCACAGCTGCTAATAATGCCCTCTCTCCTCCCTACAAGTGCTACCAAAAAGCAATATTCTTTCATAAATGTGCATGCACGTCAGGGTCAAAGCACAAACATGCTTGCATAAATGTCCTCATACATAGCAGTAGAAAAACACAGACATGTTAGCATAACTTTAGTTCATATTAAGCCCTCCTTGGACAACAATTGGCCCTCCAAATATGCTATGAGGGCTGTTTTTCTCACTATCATTGATTCAGCAAAACATGATGAAATTTAGAGGAGATCCAAGATACTCTGGCCATGATGCAGAATACTGATGCTCTTCTCAGATTCCTCAGTGACTAATCCATCCCAAAGAAAGTCAATATTATTCCACAGCTGTTTCTGAATAAACATGCAACTGCAACTTGGGCATTTTTCTTTGTCTTCTTATGTACAGCTTTTATCCAGAAAGCATGCAGAAAAACATTCAGTGAGAAAATAACTTTACCCCTCTAAATTAAAGATCATACTTTTTGCCAAGACATCTATTTTTTTTGCAAGATGATAATAAATTGATTTTAGACTGAACTTTGGTACTATGAATTAAATTATTATTATGCTGAAGTTAGATTACATGATCAGAATTTAAAAAGATATGAAAAACAAAGTCTTCTAAAAGTTTCAATTGGATATTATAATAATGAACATGTTTTTTTGTGAATATAAATTACAGATACTGCACGAAAGAAAAATATGTAACTGACATCATTTAGCACTTTAAGGTAGGAATCAAGCAAGCAGTTGAACCCCAGTAGTAGACGAGCATTTTACCTGTTTTCTCTCAACCACATTTTAGAGGTGAATGTTTTTGTTCTTACATGGAAAGTCTGAAGCGTCCCGGTACGAGGCAGCTGAGCAAACTCAGTCTGTTGACGATGATGAGGACTGTGTGATTCAGTGAAAATCCCCAGAAAAGCCAGACAGTGTTTGTCAGCTACCCCTTTTTGTAGGTGTCCAAACAGAAGAAATTAAAGGAACGGTGACTTATTTTGTTTTTGGAAGTCTTTTTTTGGAAGGCCACTACAGACTGGGGAAGCCTTTAAAAAGAGGTAAAAGGTAAAGGTTGTGTTTTGGGGAACAGAGAGACTGAGCAATGTCCTTGTGGGACAGCAACAAATTTCCATTCCTTTTTTTCTGCACAAGTGTTTAGATGCTTGTCTGTCCAGTGTTGGTCAGTCTTTCTGTTGAGCTGAGAAAGTGAATCCTCGGGCTACTGAGTGTTTGCTCCAAATTGGCTGTTCAGCCACTAGAGAGGTGATGCCTAGTTCAAAGACTCTATCTTACACTGCATCCTTTCCAGAGAGACCTTTTAGATGTTAAACAGGAAAAACAACAAATTCAAGCTCTTATTGTTTCCAATTCTTTCGGGATTTTATATCAGAATTGTGCCTCTTGTTACAGTTAAACAGAAATGAACAAGTACACTCAGGAGTTTTAGCACAGAGATGAAAACATACTTGACTCTGAAAGAATATATTGTGGTTCCATGTGATGTTTTGTGTACTATATGTTGTTCTGTCACAACATATAAATGTTTAAATGTCTTTGCTTTGTTGCAGGGAATTACATTAGAAGATTAATACCCCCTCACAAATGTCACATAGCTTAGCTTAGGACGAATACCAAAATGGGCAAGCAAGGCAAGCAGTGCTTGTCTACTGAAATCTAAAAATAGATATCAAATAAAGCATACAAAAGTGAAAGCAGCACCTCTCCTTTCATCTCAAACAGCTTCACATATTATTGCCATCTTGTGCCCACTGCCCTAAGATAAGTTACAATCTTTGCATTGTGTGAAAACATTAGCATTAGCAAGCTAGCTTTGATTTATCTTTATGTAGAGAGTGCAGTGTGATAACTCCTTTAGCACAAGAAAGACTTGACTGGGGAGGTGTGTGTGTGTGTGTGTGTGTGTGTGTGTGTGGGGGGGGGGGGGGGGGGGAAAATTTGTTG
>VUQJ01026924.1:0-11056 GCA_015108635.1 Andinoacara biseriatus
AAAAAAAAGTCAGTAAATCTCTGTCTAAAGTGCAATAACTAACTTCCAGTTATGCTGCATTTCTGCCTCCCTCTTCGTGCTACGCCTTCCACTCCCCCATGCCCCCTCTGCATTTGCCATTACTGTTACTGGTAATAACATCGTGGAGGAGACCAGATTGGAACAGAGCTTTAATGTCCCCGAGGGCCAATTTGGCCTGCAGACAGTATTTTGTTATGAAAGATCCGACCAAAGTGAAATCCAGGGGACGGTGTTTTCACACCCACAGACTGGTAATATTGTATTTTTGCTAACAAAAAGCCAATAGCTGATGGCATAAATTACCTCATACACCTGCTGGTGACACCCACCTCTGCCCTGATGGACTCAATTTAGCTCTCTGTGTAAAGGTTGCTCTGATTTCAGTAAACGACCTGACATTTCTGCACAGCTTTCATACACGAGGAAAAAGGTTGGATTTTTTTTAAACTACTAGGAGTCACATTTTTCTTTGCAGTTTGACTTCCTACTTGACAGGCTTGACTTGAGCCCCTCCTCATTATTGCTTAATATATGCTGGATATAGCTTTAATATTGTATCATAATATGTATAATTTAGGGTCGTATTGAATTTTGTATGAGGAGGCTGTATTTGAATTCAGAGACGTGACGCCTGAGGTGGGAGACAGAGACTCACGGAGAGAATAAATTCATCAATAATTAGTCAGAGCAAAGTGGGGAAAATAAAGGCTGATGAGTGGACACCGTGCACGTGTATGCACTCCTCACTAATCAATTGACTCGATCAGATTCTGGCGTTCGCGGCCTCTGGGAGGGCGAACTCGCAAGGAAAAGTTCGCCTCTCCGTAAATGTGCTGATGCACGTTTTAAATCTAGTTTAAAAAAAATAAAGAGGTGATCTCTCTCTTATCTTGCCTGTTTTATCATATCCCAGCATTCAGATGGGTGCAGCGTGAGATGAGAGAATCAGTTTGTATTGAACATGGCTGAATGCAGTGCTGATGAAAGCTTATGCTGATAATAGCTTTTTCATTATGTCCTTAGCCAGGCTTGGCATTTCATTTTCTATTGCAGACAGAGAGAAGTTCAGATTTTCACCACCACTGCTCCGGGTGTGCGCTGCGTCTTTGGACCGGAGTTCGATTGTGTGTTTGGAATATTAGTTTTTATATTGCATTTCTGCTCGATTAAGCGCCGCACAGACAGGAATGTGGGGCATGGGGGGGGGCTTGTATTTATGCCTAAAAATAGACGTCTACGATTAATGGAAATCAAACTGAAGCAGCAGCTGTTTGAGAGTAAATGCCAGCCTGTGGCTCGTGGAGCTCGGTAGATTTTATGTAATTTATGCTGCTGTGATCAGTCCTGATGCTCACAGCTATATTTCCCAGTTACGTGGTTATCAGTGCACTGACAGCTGTAAAGCTTAATTGAAAATCAGAAAAGTAAATAGTTGACTGTAGGCTGATATCGTTTGTATTTCCATCTGTAAGCTACTTAAGCTTATTGTCTAACATTTGTGTTATCCATAGACCGTACGCTGTGTAAACGATTGCTGAGTGAAGTCCCAGTTGGGGTGGATCAACTTGGCATTTTTAGTTTGCTTTTTGAGAAGGTGCCAGCCAAGTCTCTCTCCCGCCATTTAAGGATTTGTCATTTATTTTTTGTCTTTTCCGGGACATCCACACAGGAAACGGGAAGCAGGAAGTGTTAGAAACTCAGTGACATTCAGCAACTTCAAGCAACGAGTGAAATAACCTCCTGCTGGATCCCGAGTTAACCTTTTCTCAACTTTGAGGGAAGCAACTGAAGCTACTAGCAATGAGGGTGAAGACTGGCGTATGGGGGGTGATAAATACGTTTGAGGGTTACCTAGGCAACCAGAGTCTGCAACAGGCCATCAGCTACAAAGAAATATGATGTGATTTGTATGTGGGCGGGGCTTCAACATCAGAAACCAACACCTAGAGACCGGTCAATGACCCCTTGCCGACCTCCGGTTGTATTCCCAGACTAATTGGCAGGTGGTTGCTGCACAAAAACCTCCCTGATTGCTGTGGTCGGTGGCAGGTTGCCACAGTTGGCCGTTCTGTGCATGAAAGACATGGACTGGTACCATAAGCATGTTTTAAAAGTTTGAATGCAAACGGTCTCCAGCTTGCGGCGATGCGGATGATTCGGCATCTTCTATGCAAGCTACGAGCAATCTGTTGGTAAACAAACAGCTGCGAGCAGATTTTTGGTGCAGCGTCCTTTTTGCAACCTATTTCACTGAGTGACATCCAGCAACCTTTAGCAACCACTCCCCAACCAGTCAGGGAATCCATATTTTTCCCTGGTGGCAGGTGATTATCGACCATTCTCTCGGCTCAACCCCGAACTAAACTTTCAATTTCCAAATATCAGCGTCACCAACTGGCTTCAACTGTGGAAATTTAAGTAAGATTCATATTTTACTTCTCAAAATCATTCAGTTAAGTTCAGGCCTGCTATTTACTTAAAAATGGCATGTTCTTGGATACAGTCCACCCACAACAAAAAGAGAGATCGGTCTAAAATTCAGTTTGGATTTCCTGGAGCTTCCTTAGCTGCCAGCTCTTAAAAGACTTGTGGAACGGAGCGACTGGCAGGCTGGTCTGAAGTGGAGAAAATGGATGAGAACTGCTGACCACAGTGGATTAAATGATCTCTAGTATTAGTTTTATTTTCATAGGAGAATGCTGTGCTCTAGTGTGTCTGAAAGCTGTTTTATGGATGTGGTTTGAATGTCTGCGTCAGCGAGTGTACGTTGTGGGTGTTACTAGAGTCACACATTTGTAGCAACAACAGTAACCCGCTGTCAGCTCATCTGTTTTGTAACCAGACATCACAAGGTTTGCTCGCTGTAAGTCTTTTCAGGCACAAATGGGGACTTTAATTTATAAAGACTTGAAGACTCGGAACTTGTTATCGATTGTGTTGCCTGAGGTCATAGGTCAAGGGAGCCTAGGGCTGTTTTCCAGTAGACTTCGGTATAACCGGACTTCTTTTTGCAGCTAGAGGAAGACCATGAAGCTACATCCATCTTTTTATATGGTGTCCTCAGTGACGTTGCCTTGCGTTGCTACAAAAGTTTTTCTTTTGCCGAGTTAGTCTCCCTGAAATAAAAGGGACATGCAGTGCTAATGCTGATCTGAAACGCAGCCTCAGGCCTGAAAAGGAGAAATCCATTTTGTACATGAACCAATTTAACTTATGACATGATATAATGGGGAACAAATTCCTTCATCCCCAATGAGAAATTGTTTATTTGTGTTTTATTTCTAATGAATGAAGGTTTTTGACGTGGCCCATCTTGCTCTCACCCCGAGTTTGTCAAGCTATTCTTGGAATGTCATAAAAATATGATGTTGAATTATAGACAAAAGGAAATTTGGAAAATTGTTTCATACTTGGAGATATATTTCCAATGTGCGTGGCACACTGAAAAACTACTGTAATAACTCAGGAAAGAACATTTTTATCCGCTGAAGTCACTAAAGCTGAAGTAATGGACAGCAGCAGGAAAAGTCATAAATTTCCACAGCGTCTGCTCGGTTTTCACACCCTTTGGTTGCATCAGATTGGAAGTCGTGGGATTTTGTTTACTCGACAAACACCACATGCTGCAAAGATACCCGTTGGGAGAGACCGATATTGTGAAAAAGTCCATTCCATTGCCATCGAGCCTGCTCTCTGAATCCCTGAGGAATGTCAGTCATGTTGAGTAGAACCAGATGTGTTCACTCCCACCTTTCCATCTCTGCTCCACAGTTTTGTCCACTTTAAAGATTGACGTGATAAATTTGTGAATTTCTCTCCGGGTTTTCAGTCATTTCTCACAAATATTCTTTTTTTTGTGGTGGAAACACTAAGAAAAGTCACACTGATGTCTTACTGTAGTTTTAAACTCCAAAAATTGTTTTTAATTGTAGGACGAATTTTAGAAATATCACAGTGAAAATTTTCCCCTTTATATCCAGGCTTTAAATATGTGTGGAGCATTTAACCTGCTTTAAAAAAATATGAGAAGCTGTAAATACAATATCAGTCACCTGGTCACAAAACAGCGCTCTCTGCAGGCCTCCAAATATTTTAGGGCAGGGGTATTCAACTCCAGGCCTCGAGGGCCGGTGTCCTGCAGGTTTAACACACCTGAGTCAAATATAGAAGTCTTTAGCAGGACTCTGGTGAACTCGCCTGCAGACTGAGGAGGTAATTCAGCCACTTGATTCAGGTGTGTTGGATCAGGGAAACATCTAAAACCTGCAGGACACCGGCCCTCGAGGCCTGGAGTTGAGGATCCCTGTTTTAGGAACTTCAAGCATCCACCGTGCTGCGTTAACTTGAACTACAGGTACACTTCATAGATCCGTAGCATCAAATATTTACCCTAACAGGATAAACCTCTCAGTAAACGCTAGAAAAATGTCTGAAAACGCTCCTACGTTCATCCGATGAAACACATTTTTTTTGACAAAAATATTGAGAGTTGGGATCTTATTAAGCAGTGTATCCTTCTCCTGAAGTATTTTCAGGGAAATCTGAGATGGTCGGGTGGGATGAACTTTAATGAACTGCGATGGAATGACCCAGTAACTCTTCCTTCACCGGGATTTTGGTTCTTTTGCTAATCGTTTCATTACCTCCACCAACGAGGTTCTGCTTTTGGTAACACGTGCACATGCGTGTCATTCTAGCCAACACACAGACGGCCCTGCACGTGCACGTTCACACCTGTGGGAAATTTAGAACCACCAATTAACCTAACCCCACTTTGTTGGTCCAAAATTTACAAAAGGCCTTAAAACGTAGAAACTATGATTGTGCCGCGTATTTCCAACATACAGAAACTACCATAGAAGGATTTAAAATGTGTCACATTTGACCTCTGACCTCTTCATTTCATCTCTTCTTTAAAACTCTGCTTCAGATTCTGTTGCCTTTGTTTGTATTGGCAACATTTAAAAAATGATGCTGGTTAGGGCTGAAACGATAAATCGGATTAATCGTGATGAATCGATTTTCGAAATAATCAACAACTAATTTAGTAATCGATTAATCGTTAACTGGAGTATACAGACTCAAATAATGACATTTGCTGAAAAAAATAACAAAACTGTACAAAATATATATACATTTTACATTTAAGATAAAATCCCCTTTGTCTGTAAATATGTTTGACCCAAAACTCATGTGGAATAGTTTTAGCTTCACCTGGTACAAATTCACTGAAGAAATGCTACGTTTTTGCATTTTAGGCAATAAAATGTTTATTTTCTCATTTAAAAAAATTAATGAATTCCTTGTTTATTTGCATCTTTTAATGTATTTCTAACATTGTATTTTTTATCCAATTAATCAATTAATCGTCACAATAATCGATAGATTAATTGATTATTAAAATAATCGTTAGTTGCAGCCCAAATACTGATATATGTGGATTCTTAATATCACATGATTTCTTCCAAAAGTCATGTCACATTTGACCTCTGACCTTTCTTTCAAGTTGACCCCAAAATGTATCTTTATAGAAAGTTTGACAGAGATCGAGCTGTTTAGTTATAAATATACTCTAGTGTTATATTATAGCAAAATCATGTGCTGCACTGTCTGCAGGCCAATCAGCGTCGAGCATAACAGGTGACAACAGGAAACTGATCTGTCATGCAGATATGTGAAACCAAAGCTGAGAAGATAATTATGTTAAACGTATTCAGTAGAACAAAAGTATGAACCTTGATTTGCACTTTTGGGTGTAAACTTTGAGTTGTGCGAATAAAGCTGGCTGTGGTCTTATGGTGCCGTTAGCACTGGGACATTTTTGAGGGATCCTCAAATTTTTGCCTCCTGGTATTGATCACTGGGAAGCGATTGATACGGACTCATCGTCTGCCGCACACACTGACATTCAGCTGGTTGGGCCGGTGCCCTCTGTGGGCTGTCTGCTCGCGGAAGTCCAAACCCATGCGGTGGCTCATTTCCAAACTTTCTCTTATATTCCAAAAGTATTCCAGTGACGATGGCGAGTTTTCACGAGTTTCCTGCTGTGTTTGGTCATGCCGGATGCCCCTGATTTGCATAAAGTCGTCGCCCCGCTGCTTCAAATATAACACCATTCTGCTCGAATGGCGGTTACAGATGAGGAAGATCCTGTGGAGATGTGACGCTGTTACCCTGGATGCTCATCTGCACTGGAGGGGCAGACTTTAAAAAACTGTGAACTCATCCTTAAGTTGTTTATCAAACAAAATGCCCCCAAATTTGATGTATTCGAGCTCGTCACGTGTGCGATTTGGTGCTTTTCTGTTATGTTTTATTATAACTTTGATATATTTGTGGAGGAGAAGGATGCCGCCTCGGTCTCTCTGGGCATCATGTTTACAGACTGTTGACTTCTGTCTCTTAAATGCTCTGAAAGTAGAGACTACATTTAAGGAGTAACGGGTCATATTCAGACGCTCAGAGTCATAAATGTATGGAATTAAATGAATGTGGACGGGTGGGTGTGCAGCCGGCCTTCTCGGGGGAAATAAGGTAATGTTCCTTTGTAAATCTTTGGAAATAGGTTTTCATGAAGGGATAAATTGAGGTGGTGAGATATTGAGATAGAAAAATCTGTGTTTTGGGTTTTTTTCTTTTTTTGCTTTACTGTTTGCACATATTGGTTTTTGGTTGGCGTATCTAAGATTTGCCTGACCTCTGTCTTTTTCTCATTTCCTCCTCTTTACCACTGTCCAAACATATCTCTGTAAACAAAGAAATTCCTCCACCAACATGGATCTATTTAGCTTTCCACTTCATTTCGGAGCCGGGCTGTCTCAGCGGCCCTGATCGCAGCGTACTGATAGAGCCGGATTCAGCAGCTCCTGTCGGGCTGTTAAACAAACCGCTGCAGCTCCGCTCAGCTCGCCAACCTTTATCTCTCCTCTCCCTCGCTTCAGACTTTCTGCCTCCTTTTTTCTCCTCCTCTTTGCTGCTCAAGAGGGGGAGCAGTTTCCTATTTTTGTGACAAATTACTGCCACTGCTGTGCGCCTGTGAGGCACATCAGTAACATTTTTACACAAAGTGGGTTACTTAATGTAAACCGCTTTGTGATTATGTATTGAAATGTGTCACAGATTTGCCACACTGCCACACTTTTGCCTTCATACTACAGCCCAGACTCGCCACAGGAAGTAGTAGCTGATGTTTGCGGGGGGGTTGAAACGGCGAGATTTCTGCTGCCTCCTGTAAACCTGTCTGATGTGTTGTCACTAAAATAAGTTTTGATAACTAAATAAAACCAAACCATCCATGTTCTGCTGCTTATCTGGGCAGAGATGACCTCCGTCTCCTGGGCCGCCTCCTCCAGCTCTTCTGTGGGAACATCGAGGCGTTCCCAAGCCAAACGATGGATGCAATCTCTCCATCGTGTTCTGGGAAGAACATTCCCGAAACACATTGCCCAGGGGTTGTCCAGGAGGCATCCTAATCACCCAAATCACCTCAGCTGACTCCTTTTAATGTGGAGTCTCTGAGCCGGACCACCCTCACAGACAGGACGGCCACTCTTTTCCAGCCTGCCATCTTTCAGTCACTGCCCGGAGCTCGTGACCGTGGATTAGAGTAGGAATGTAGATCCGCTGGTAAATGGAAGGCTTCGCTTTCACAGCAGACTGCTGCTGACACCTCAACACGATCGAATAACCAATTAAAAATGAAAGTAATAATCAAGAAAAGGAAAAAAAAACATGAAAAACCAACAGGTTACTGCAGCAGTCTTTGAGGTAAAGCTGTCAAATGTCTCGACACTTTAAAGAGCGCCTTGTTTAACATCATCAAAATGAATGTGTTATCACCTAAACCTTCTATGCGTACATGGAAGTCAGCTTTGAACAGCAGTGGGGTTTTTATGGGGGCCTCAGCACTCCCGGGAACCACTGCTCTACGCTAACATGCAAAACCGCATGTGCACAAACCATGAACATAACTAACGACGAGATGTGACACCAACCTGTAAGAGCACATAAAACACGGTTGGGCGTTAAAGTTGATCATGACCCAAAATGAAGGAACTTGGTGATCCCGTTCTGGCTCAGATCACATCAGCAAAGACCGCCGTGGTCCTCCGGTGTTGTCGGTTCAGAGGATTTGTGCGTGTCGGTTCCAGTGTGTGCGTTGTGTCAGTAATGCACAATTAACTGAAGTAAACAGAAGCCAGAATCAGTCGTGTTCAGAGGAATTGTTGAACTCTGAAACAGAGTTACATAAAGGTACAGCACAGATTTCTCCCTGCATGCCTTTGGCCTCATAAACAATCTGATTAACTGTGTGTGTGTGTGTGTGTGTGTGTGTGTGTCTCCTCTGATCTGGTGACACAGAGCAGAAGTGTCCTGCTCTGCTTTCCTGCGGGATGAGGGGAGGGACAGATAGAGGGATGGAGAGATTGGATGAAATGAGAGAGGTGGTGTGTTGTTTGGGAAGTGGGTCAAGAGGAAGTTGAGGGTGTGTTTTTAAGTGTGTGTGTGTGTGTGTGTGTGTGTGTGCGTGCGTGCGTGCATGTGATGCTTCACAGCTGAGACTGGGTTGTTGGTCAGTATGGGAATTTGCTCTTTTTTTTGTGTGTGTGTTGATGGTGCATAACTTAATTCCACAGGGAAGCCAAAGCAACAGCGCCTCTGCTTCCTGTCCTAATTGCTTAAAGTCGTACACAAATAAGCCTGCGCGCACACACATCTACACATTTACACATTTGGAGATCCTGTGTTTAAAAAGGACTTATGCAGATGCTTTTAGCATTTGCATAGTTTTAACATTCATTATCCTTTTTTTGACAAAATAGCTCATTTATTTATTTTTTCACAGCGCTTGCACACACATTTTCCCTTCTTCCTTTTCCCACCTGGATTTCTGTGCATCCTGGAGGGACTGTGGCTAATGCGTTAGCACCTGGAGACATTAGCGTTGATTAGCAGGCGCGTTTGTGTCCAACTGAAGATTATTCACAGCAATTCATGAGCAGAATATGAGGCTATTTAGCTGCTACGTGTTCCCCTTTCTTCCTCAGCTTGTCCCTGACTTTGTCCATCTGCTGCTGTCTGGTGATGGGCAGGTAGCGTGCTCTAATTTTTGCACGAGCTCGGCAGCTGCTGCAGTTTTTGTTGGAGGGAAACGCAAAGTGTGTTTGGGGCAGTCTCTGTTCGACTATCTCTCTTGGCACATGCAGTGTGTGTGCGTGTGTGTGTGTGTGTGTGTGTGTATATATGTGTGTGTGTGTGCTTTTTTTTTTTCTTCCTGGCACAGAGGTCAGACGGAGAGCAGAGTGGCATCCCTGCCTACAGTCTGGACCTGCTGGGTGCCTCCACCCTCCGTCTGCCTCATTTGTATTCCACTGGAGCCAAAAATGGAAAGAAAATCAGGATTTATTTTACTGACCCTAATATAAATCATTGCAGTGTGCTAATGCATTCAGTTCACATCACCATCACACTACAAAAATAAATAAATAAATGAGCGCTGAAGAAAGTTTTAAATCAAAATAAAATGCAGCCCCAGCCCGTGTGCCTCTTTCCTACCATTTGCTGACTGACAGCAGAGCCCGTTTTTGAATCCTATTCAATAGAAGAAGCATAGTGCAAATGAAAGAGGCGGAGGGGAGGTCACTGCAGGGTGAGCTGAAGAGAAGAATGCACAATAGCCTTCTGAAAATTTAATAAAACTCGCGGAAATGTTTCAGATATTTTAGCTTTCTTGTGTTTCTGTGCCTGTCGGGACTCAGATTAACGAAGGGAGATTTTGTTGCTGCACGCGACACAACTTTATTTCTTTATTTTAGTCAAAACGATCTGAGCAGAGAACAACATGTGCTGTTTTCTTCCAGTTATCATTTTCAGAGCTACTAATCTTGATTTGCTATATTGTCATTATGAGAGAATGCGCTCATGATTGTCTGACCTCTTGCTAGTCATTATAAGAAAATTATAATAATGAAAGAAATTATGTTTTAATGATAATGCATGCTCTTTGGATTGACTAGCACATATTGTAATAGGACTTGAACTTTGAGCTTTTATATTATTTATACTGTATTTTTTTTAAACCATTAGATGTGCAGAAGCCTGACTGACAGAGTGGATTTCATTTTAGGATCTCTGTAGTCATTTATATTGCAGCAACATAGCATGCATCAGTGACAACAGATGCATGTGAAAAAGGAAACAACCAAGAAGACCCGATGGTTCAACAGCTTATAGAACATGAAGTAATTCTCCTGGGGAAAAAAAAATGACTTTGTTCTGTCTGAAATAACACTTTTTTTAATTTTGGTCACCACTGAGATCATCACAATCCTCTAAATAGAGCTTATAAATAACCAAACTCACATTTGAAGAACTAAAAACTCTGAAACTTTGTAACTATGACGTTGACTTGAAAATACATTTAGCTACAAAAACACCTGTTATCACCTGTATCAGCTGTATTTATAAGTAAAGTGATCGTAAAGCAGCAGGTTGTCTGGAACGGCTGCATGGAGTAGCTACAGGGGTAAACGAGCATGGTAGGTTATGGGACCTGTAACCTTAGAAACACTGTGCATTCATAAAATTTGGGGGAATGGATACGACCCATGGGCGGGCCAGTTTAGCATCTTTTACCACATAGCAAAGCTGTTTTCATGTGAGCAGAACGTTTTTTGGCATTCTCTTGCTGAAATAAGAAAAGCCTTCCCAGAAAGATGTGATCTGAATGGCAAGTTTATGTTGCTCCAACATTTGTGAGGGCACTGTTGAGGATTAATGGTGCCTTCACAAATCCAGTGACTCGTGACATGTGCAGTAATGCCACGAGTCCTAAAAAGAACTGCAGGTTTTAAAATTCCTCTCTGCTAGCTTTTTTGTGTGTGTTGCTTTTCTGCTCTATATGAGCACTCAAAGCAGTTTATACAGCATGTACACACACACACACACACACACACACACACACACACACACACACACACACACACACACACACCGAAATAATTTTTTTAATTTAATTTTTTTATAACGAAACGTA
>VUQJ01026924.1:12019-27817 GCA_015108635.1 Andinoacara biseriatus
TTCAGCAACATTTAGACCTCGGCTGGGCTTTGTTCATTAAATGCTCGCGGCGTCTGTAGCTTTTTGTCTTCTTGGTTGTATCATTATGAAGATTACTCTCCAAATTGATTTTTCTTTTCTTTATCTTTTCAGTTTAAAAAGTCCCTTTTATTTTACCTGGTGTGCGTGTAAGTATTAATGCTATCATCATGAGAGAAAAACCGAGACTCTCTTTCTGTATTATCGCAAATTAAAATGCCTTTAGTTTAATGTATGCCCTGGCGAAGAGCTCGGGCACAGCTCCAGCTTTTTGTTATTATTCCAGGCAGTAATGTATCTTTTCTCTAATAGATAATATACGATTTCTGGCACTTGCTGTGAATGAATTGGGTTTAATTAAAAATGCTGTCGCCGTGCTGGCTTCACTGTGATCTCCGGGCTCGTTCTGTGGCAGGTTCTGCTGCTGTCAGGACGGATCTCATTTCTGTTTTTGCAGCATTACCTGCAGTGAAGTTTCCAGAATTTCCATGTTACTATCAACCAACTAACGACTTTTTAGTAATCGATTAATCTGACGATTTATCTGATTTTTTTTTTTAAAGGCACATTCTGGAGATTTTTCATTGAACCACTTAAGCCTTTTTTTAAAATAAAATATTAGAAATACATTAAAGGATGCAAATAAAGAATTCAGTAATTTTTTTTATAATAAGAAAATAAACATTTTATCGCCTAAAATGCAATAATGCAGCATTTCTTCAGTGAATTTGAACCAGGTGAAGCTAAAACAATTCCATTTGAGGAGTTTTGGGTAAAACATATTTACAGACAACAGTGATTTTATTTATTTATCAATTACTGAATTAGTTGTTGATTATTTCAGTAATCGATTCATCACCAAGAGTCCACAGCAGGGCTCAGCAATGTGGCCCAAAATGCTATTATAATAAAAAATACGTATATAAATAACACATCAAATCCTTTTCTTGTCTCAAAGCATGCAAAATGCAGATATTTCAATGCTGGGTAGCTTCGCCGGCTGCAGTCCTGATGTGTCTTTAGCACAGTTTGGTCCACCGTCTAACAGCTGAACCAAATAAGACTCAGAAGCAGAGATTTAGGGATAAAAGTTTTTATCTCCGTTTTAATTATTATGGTTATTGTCGTACACAGGTAGCCAAGAGGCAAAGTCCAGAAGATGTAGAAACATCTAAAATTTCCAAAAAAGCAAAAACTGCCAGGAGGTCCCACATGGCAGAATCACTGACACTAAGTGCTGAGATAATCTGGCAGGAAACGTGGCCGAATGCACTCGCCAACCACTTTATTAGGCGCCAACACTGGGTTGGTACGGATTCGACAAGGTGCTGGAAATATTCCTCAGATTGTGATTCACATGCACACGATAACGTCACACAGTTGGTGCAGATTTGTCGGCACCGCCGTTCCACCACATCCCGCGTTTACGCTGAGATCTGGTGACTGTGAACGCCATTGGAGAAGAAAGAACTCATTGTCATGTTCAAGAAACCAGTTTGAGATGTTGGAAGCAGCCGGAAGCAGCCGGAAGCAGCCATCAGGAGATGAGTACACTGTGGTCATAAAAATATGAGCGCGTTCAGCAGAAATACCGAAGCTGGCTGTGAGTTTAAACAATGCTCAGCTGGTACCGAGGGGCACATTCACCACAACATTATATTATATTTCTGAAATATTGAGACCAGCCTATGTGGGAAGATGGCTACAAACTGTCACACCAGCATGGATTTATTTAAAAAAAAAAATGACAGAGGAAGATAATCAGGACAAATACTAAAAGGAGAAAAATAGCACAGGAAGTATCAATGGGCAGGATTTGTAAGGAAAAGTCTTGATTGTTGCTCTTAAGTTACTCAGGCAAAGTCGGCAAAAGAAACACGATGCAGCCCGTGCAGTCCTCTGGTCTAATCAGTAACAAATGTCACCTGGATTTGACCTGTAATCCTAGTGCAGCCCTCAGGGCAGCCATTCATTCCTTTGGTTTTCAGCAAACCCAAGCTGTGCTCTGCGATATCGGATGACTAATGGCCTGTGCTATTTACCCAAACTGTTTTTTTTTTTTTTTTTTTAAATAACTCGTCATTTTTTGTGCCTCTTGTAGGAGAGTGAGGTGATTGATGCCACCAGGGATCAACAGACCTGAACACCGAATATGTAAGTAAGAGCCACCGCTGCTGCTGGCTTTTATTTTGAAAAACCGTTTCATTTATTGCCTTTTGCAGAGGTTTTCTCACTAAGGGTTTTAGAAACTACTCTCCCTCTTTTATTAATTCCCATCCACTGCTATTTCCACTCATTACTCAAGCCTCTACATCCCTTCCTCCCCCCTTTTCTGGTGGTTTCCAAGAATGCCAATGGCTGTTTATTTTGGTGGCTTCAGCAACTCGTGTGTTTTTGTGCTTGTGAGTTTGTGGGGTTGGTGGGAGGGGGGGCTAATGGAGTTAATTGGAGGCTTTGGGATGTTTTTAAGAAATGAATTCCCACTGAGACCCCGCTGCTCCTCAAACAGCCACTCTTCTCACATATCAGCCTATTACTGTCCCTTTACACACTCTGACAATAACTATGGATAAAGCTTTTCTCATCTATTTGCTTCATGTTTCAGCATCTAAACATCACAACGTTAACCTTCTGATTCTCTAGTAAACTCTGAGAGGTTAGGGCCTTAAGAAGTAATTGTTTCACACAAAATACTTTCCTTATGAACATCCTTATATCTTTAACCTCTTAAAGAATCTAACTCAACAAAAGTTCTCCACTTTCTGAAAATATCCTCAGTTCAAGCTCTAAAACTCGGACTTGGGTGCGCAGGATGAGGATTTAATTTGTTTAGATGTCAACCTCAAGTGGGCAAAGTTCACAACAGCGCCTTTGTTTGCGCAGACACGCTCATTAGAGGTTTTTGGGTTGATCCAAGCAAACCTCGGCCACATGTCCCAACATGAACTCATCGCAACTCCTTGTCCACTTTCTTTCTGGGTGGCATCCGGCACTGTTCTCGAGCGCTCCCGTTTCAAATTGGACCCCAGAGGCCCTGAGAACATTTTTCTCCCCACTTCAGTTCAGTGTTATTTATATTGTGCCGATTCCAAGCAGCAGTTGGCTCAAGGTGCTAACAGGATGATGGTGACAACATGTGTGTAGTTTAGGGTTTTGCCTTTTTGGCCTGATGGCAGCTGTTTAACTAAATGAGGTTTTCTTAGTTACTTGTTGAGTTGGTAAGAAAAAGCATCGACTGACAGAGATGGCTATTCTGGATCTTTTGGCCGTTTCATAGAAAGAGTCCACACTAGATTTGTAAGAAGAGGAAAAGGTGGCTAATGTGGCCTTGGAAGGTGGAAGTCTTAGTACAGCCAACATCTGTTGTCGCTATATTTTATTAGACTGTGCCGTAAAATAATCTCCATAAACAGATATTTCAGCAGATAAATGTGCTGTTTTGTAGATAAGAGGTGAGACTTTCTGGTTTCTGTTTATATGAGCGATCAGACGTGTGAAGAAGAAAATGCTAAAAATGCAGCTTGAGAATCGTGTTGTCATCGAGCGATGATTTAACTTTTGAATTATTCTACATCCATAAAATCATAGCTGGCAGATGAAACAAGGAGTCCTTGTCTGAATATGGGTGGCTACCCACCCACCCCACCCCACCCCAAATTGGCCAATGCCCCCAGAGGCCAACCCACCACCCGAAGGGTTCCCAGAGATACTGTGTTTACTTTATGATGTTCCCACTGACACGGGGCTTTAAATGAATGCTTATTATGTTGGACATCTTTGAAAACGTTGAAGGATGGCTTTTTACCAGCACCGCTTTCTGTGCAAGAAACGGCCATGTTGGTCACGTCGATAAAGCCAGCTCTATTTCAGGAGGAAGCATTTAGCACATTTTTACATCAGCACACTAACATCGTCTCTCTTTTATTAGAATTACGTCCCCTTGATGATGGTTCAGCTGGACGTCCTCTGATTGTTTCAGAGGCTTTTTACACCTTGCAGAGAATGAGCATGATGTCACGCTGCAGGAAAAAAAACCCCAGAATGTTTTTAAAACAGTTTTATGTAAGAGTTTAAATATGTCAATTAGTGAAATCATTTATCGACTCTCTCAGTCCAGACGTGTCGCTGGGGTGGGCTTCGGAAACCCACGCTGGACTAAAATGAAACATCTGAGTGTGACCGGTTGATTTAAATGGTCGTCTGATCTGAATGACTGGTTTCTATGATCTGCTTCTGTTTGCTCGCAGTCTGCCAGCTCGTATTATAGCGTGTCTGTGTGTGTGTGCGTGTGCGCATGTGTGTGTCTGCCTCTCCTCCACTTCTCTTCCATCCATCACTGTTTTCCTCTTGCCTCCATGTTCTCAGTCTCTCATTTTCCCGGTGTTATCCAACAGTTCTTGTTCCCATAAACTGCTTCATTTTCTCAGCCATCCACAGCAGCTTGTTCCTTGTCACTCTCTTGAATCTTAAAAAAAACCAAAACAAATATGAAGACCCATGTTTGGCTGACTTTTAGAAATATCAGCTTCTCTGGGTCAGGTTATTAATCAGTGAGCCCTGTTCTGTTTAGCTTTATTTTACCTTTTAGTTTTGATTATGTAGCAGGAGCTGCAGTTATTTGAGCTCAGCTGTAATTCCAACACTGTTTGTGTACAAGTCACAATTTAACAGAAAAGCCTAAAATCATCACTGCTGTGAGACATATAATAATAATAATAATAATAATAATAATAATAATAATAATAATAATAATAATAATGCAATTATAGCATTAAAAGATGTTTATGCTGTGCAGTGGATTGGGTTAATATACGCTAACGAGCGCTGCGGCAATTAAAACAACAGAAACAAGTTTTCTTCTCTGTCTGTTACTGCGAGCGAGTGTCTGACAGGCCAGCGGGGGGCGGCTTTAGGCTCGGCTTTCTTCGTTCTAAAAGTGTCAAAAACGAACATGTTCATAGCGCTCGTTCCCGCTGCCAGCTGTTGTAAAAGTGCTGACACTGATGTGGTGGAGAGCTGCAAATACTGATGCTACGTCTGAAACAAAGGCTGTTTCCCCTCAAAGATGCTGTGTAACCCTGCCGGAGTCGAGATCCAAATATCGCACTCCGAGCTGGCGCCGTTTCACACTGCGGTTTCCAGTGTCGCAGTAACCCCGGTTTTCACACCTCTGACAGTGTGGGTATAGAAGAAGATGGGTTTTAAGGTTTTCTCTCCTTCCTGCCTTTTTACTGAAAACAGCTGCTATCCAGGATTTATTTGGCTCAGCACGAGCGGCTCAATGTCACCAAAGATGGCAGAGCGAGGCCGACACACGGGCGCACAAGTAGAAATGCAAACAGTGACGTCGCCGGCTGCTGCTGCTGGGATTCAGGCTGCTATAAACTTTAAATTACATTTTAAACGTTGGGCGCATCAAGTCGGGGAATGAATGTAAATGGAGGCCAACCAGGAGCGTTATGTGACAGTGACATATCAGCCGGGTTAAGCTGCAGCCGTGGCAGAGAAACGGAGGGTGCAGCTAACGGCGTTGATGCTGTCGATGTTTTAGCCAACTATTGTGGTGAAAGACACAATGAACCTGAGCGCTTCAGAGCCTTTTACTCATTTTGCCTAATGTGGTTGGCCAGATGGAGCTGCTAAGAGCCTTTTAAAGCATGCACTATAATATTAACAGTAGAGAGTGGAGTGGAAATGCATCAGAAATACGGATGCATGTGGTAAAAAAGATGTTTTCCCCATTTTTTTTTTCCATTCCCTTTTTGATGAAACAGCTGTTTGTCAGGTTATTACACCCAAGCAGAGTCTCAACATTTCAGCTGAATTTATAACTCTTCTGTTTTGCTCAAGCTTTTGTAACTCGGGTTTTCGGGGGCGGGGGTGGGGGTTGGTGGGGGGGCAAAGTTTGTCAAATAAACATAGACTTGGAAGTCTGGTAAGATTTTACTGGGCGCTCAGGTTAAACTCTGCGAGCTGTTGGCTCAGTGACTTTTTTCCAAAAACACCCAAAGAGACACTTTTGAGCAACAGTAAAAAAAATAAATAAAAAAATCACAGCATCTTTTCCCATCAGCCCCCCGCTGCAGTGTTTCCTGAGGCCGGCTGCCACAGAAAAGACCCAGCAGATGGTTCGAGCAGCGGGATGTGAGGCTAGGCGAGGACCCTGTTTTAGCTGAGGTCACCTGGGCCTCGGGGTGCATCACAGAGGCCCCGTGTACCAACTATAAAGCACTACATGCACCCTGAAATGAAATCCACCTCCCCTGGGACTTTGTTGGAAAACAGAGATACTGTACAGCAGAAAATATTATATAGTTATGATGTAAATACACACAAGACAGGTTATGTAAGTATGTGTGGATGAAAAAGTAAGGATTTTAACCTAAACAGCAATTTAATACAATACACAACATATCAAAAAACTCTGCAGCAAAAATGAAATATATCAAATATTTAACTTTTTGCTGCTGCTTTTGCTTTTCATTTGTGCTTTAATTCAAACCATAATTACATAATTTTCCCAGTCAGCTGTCAGCTAGCTCTTCGACAGGAGAGTCTAAGTCTTAAATAACTAATGAGCTTCAAATATTTGTGCGTTTTCTTCTCTGAAAACACCGCAGTTGCTAATGAAGGAGTCGATGTGCTTTGTTTTTGACGAGTGTTTTCACGAGCGTCAGTGAAACATTTTCATGTTCTGTGGGCCACACCGGGCCTCGCCCGCCGCTGCCACACCTCAGCTCTGTTGTGATGTTTGGTTCACGTTTGGGCCCCAGAAAACAGTATTGTGTGTGGCCTCCAGGTACCTGTATGACCTCCATACAACCCCTGGGCATGCTCCTGATGAGGTGGCAGATGGTCTCCTGAAGGATCTCCTCCCAGACCTGGACTAAAGCATCCGCCACCTCCTGGACAGTCTGTGGTGGATGAAGCGAGACATGATGTCCCAGATGTGCTCAATCAGATTCAGGTCTTAGGAACGGGTGGGCCAGTCCGTAGCCTCAATGCCTTCATCTTGCAGGAACTGCTGACACACTCCAGCCACATGAGGTCTAGCATTGTCCTGCATTAGGAGGAACCACCATATGGTCTCACAAGGGGTCTGACGATCTCATCTGGGTACCTAATGGCAGTCATGCTACCTCTGGCGAGCACATGGAAGACTGTGTGACCCTCCAAAGAAATGCCACCCCACACCATTACTGACCCACTGCCAAACCGGTCGTGCTGAAGGATGTTGCAGGCAGCAGATCGCTCTCCACGGCGTCTCCGGACTCTGTCACGTCTGTCACATGTGCTCAGTGTGAACCTGCTTCCATCTGTGAAGAGCACAGGGCGCCAATCCTGGTGTTCTCTGGCAAATGCCAAGCGTCCTGCACGGTGTTGGGCTGTGAGCACAACCACCATCTGTGGACGTCGGGCCCTCATACCATCCTCATGGAGTCGGTTTGTGCAGACACATGCATATTTGTGGCCTGAGCCTCTTGTGTGGGTTGTAGAGTCTGTCTCATGCTACCACGAGTGTGAAAGCACCATCAACATTCAAAAGTGACCAAAACATCAGCCAGACAGCAGGTACTGAAGGTGGTCTGTTGTCCCCACCTGCAGAACCACCTGTTGTCTATTCCATTTGCACAACAGCATGTGAAACTGATTGTCAATCAGTGTTTGATTTCACAGAAGTTTGATTTAGTTGGAGTTATATTGTGTTGTTTAAGTGTTCCTTTATTTTTTTGAGCAGTGTATTTGCTCCTGTGCTTCTGGTTGATTATGCAAACAAATGAATCCAAGCAAACTGATAATTGAAACTGTGGTTTAGACCTCATGGGGTTAATTGTCTTGTTTTGCTTATTTTAGATGAATGCTTTTCCTGTGATTAGCTCAAAATAAAAGCCGCCCTTTGTTTTGCCAGCTTTCAATGTGACGCAGCAGCAGGAAGTATTTGGCTAGCATTAGCAGTGAGTCAACCCCCTTTTAGACGGACACGCTTGAACTGACGGTGTGCAAACGTGTCTGAATGAGGCCAATAATGCCACAAAGCTGCTTGATCATTCCAGAATTGAATGAAATACACAATCAAAGAAATCCTTATAGAAAAACGTGCTTCCTCTCGGGTACCGTAACTGGATACATGGAAGGAAAAACATTTCTTTATTTGGTTTTTGTTCAATAAAAGTGACCAATTCCACACCTGGTGAGCAATGCTGTTTATATCAATGGCAAAATTCAGCTGTTAGAAGCCCAAAAACCTCCAGTGCCGACGTTCCCAAAGCCGCATCAAACAGCCCTGAATGATTAATATCCCCCGAGATTCACTGAAAACTCAGGTGTGTGTGTGTGTGTGCGTGCGTGTGTGCGTGTGCGCGCAACACATTTTTGACTCGTATAAATCAGAAAGAAACTTACATCAAGTCTCGTCTTTTTTGCTCTGCTATTAATCTTCTTCATCTCTTCATCACTTCCTTCATCACGTTTGCTGCTGAAGTTCGACGTGATTCAGACGCAGTTTGTGTGTTTGTGCGTCTGACCGACTGTTGTATTTGGGTTTAGTCCCAGAATTGTAGCGCTGCGTGAAATTTGAGGTGTGTGAGTTGGACCGAGCTCCATTTTTGTCTTACACACACACACACACACACACACACAGATGGCAAACATCACCCCACCTGTGCCAGGACTCAGTGTGTGTCCATCTTTTTCATTGTTTCCCTTTAATCAGCTCATTAATTCAAAGCCTTAATGATATAAGGAGGTTGGGGAGGATCTGAGGAAGGAACTGAGGAAACGAGGGAGAGGGAAGACTGATGTGGAGGAACGCTGCGAGAACGGAGATATGAAAGAGAGAGGAAAACTTTAGCGTAATGGAAGAACGCCAAGATGGATGAAAGCTGCAACAAAAAAAGGGTAAAATGGCAGAAAAGAAGAAACAGGAGAGAAAAGTGGAATTCTGGGAGAGCGAACGCTAAAGAAGGCAAAGTTGATGACTTGGAGCGGACTTTTATCAGCTGCCAACTGGTGCTGTGGTGTGTTTGTGGTGTGATTGAATAGTTTCAGGTTTGCTGCCAGTATTTTAGTGTGTGTGTGTGTATGTGTGTGTTTGGAGGGCGTGGATGAATGGATGCCCATGTGTGGTTTTTGTGTTTTCTTTTCTGTGTAAGCCAGCAGAGTGTGGCTTTAGTCTCCTCAGCATGGTGGAAAGCTTTATACTCTTTCTTTTAGTCACTCCAAGTTTCTCTGGGATTAAACCGGAGAAACAGAAAAGTTGGTCAGACATTTGTTTTGTCAACACCTTAACTGCAAATTTATTTATTTATTTTTTTACCATCTTTGACTTTGTCCTACTCCATTCCTCCTCCTCATCCTCTTTGAAGGCTTTGTTACATCAACATCTGGTTCCAGCTGTGTGTCTTCCACGAGATGCTTTGCACTGCTGGAAAGTCTCCTTCACTTGATTTGTTTTCACGGCGTTCACTGTAACATAAGACTTTAATGTCATGTAATATATTACACAGGTTTCTGTAACAGCGGAGGCAAAGGTCCCTGACAGATAGTTTAATGTGTCTTTTTTTAGTGGTGATTTGCAATATAGCAAATTTTACTTGTTAAATACTGTCCAATATAGATAAATTGGTTTTAAAAATTAAAACTAAATTAAATTACAGTAAAGTTCCATGTTTTACCATTGAGTACACGAATCACCTGATACGGCCAAAACGACATGGTGCGTTTAAATGCTGGTGGAAAGCTGGGTCATCTGAGTTTTGTTCAGTCTAGTGTTTTTTCTACTGAACTTATTAAACTACAATCTTAGAATATTAAAGTCGATGTCGGTGTTTGTGTTATAACTAAGGACTGCTGAGGTATCCCATTTTCCACAAAATCGTCTTTGCCACTTCTCTCCAAGTATCAGGTGATTCGTGTACACATTTACAATGTTGCAAATTTTAAACCCTCCATTGCACACGTTTACACTGTAACACAGTTTATTTAAATATTGTCAGTCACTGACCTGCATGCTTGACAATGTAACATTTTTTGCTATCTTACAATAAACTATTCAGGAAAAGTATGGATCTACACTTTTTTTTTAGTAAGAAGTAGAATTTCAGTGCTCTTCATTTGAATTGTGGCTGCTTGACAGATGATGCTGCCTTGTGTCCTGGTAAAAGTTGGACCTGCTGTAGGATCCTGTTTCATTTCATCAGTGAAGCCTTCTTTGATTAGTCACATCTAAGCCCTGTAGATTCTTTTCAGTCACTTCACACTCACAAATCTGTTTGTATATAAAAGGACAACGGTGTCAATCTTTGGAATTTATCTAAAAATGCTGACGACACACCTGTGCAGTGTTGCACAAACACACAGACACCCATCCAGTTCTGCGGCTTTTGTTTTTTGGGTTTTTCTGGTGGATTTTAGCATCGTCCACTTGCATGTTTCAGATTGGATTCAGGCTGTAACATCCAAGGATGTATTTGAGAAGTTGACATTTTAAATAGAGAAAGGGGAAAAAAAAGTTGAATTGTTTTTGTCGCTCCCGGGGTCAGTCAGCAGAACAGAGTGGGCTAATTACAAGAGTGGCTTAAAGGAGCTTAAATGGCCAGTTTCAGGGGCAGGCAAACTGTGAACTGAGTGGCTGTATGGAGTTTATTTTTAAAGTGTTATTAATGCAAAGATATGCCAGAATAAAGAGCTGTAAATGTGCATGAAATATTCCCTGTAACTGACACATGAATGCAGCTTTGAGTACTTTTCCGTCAAGTTAATGAAGCAGAAAGAACAGAAATGCTTCCTCATCACAGTACATATTTATCACAAATCATTTCAGGGAAAGCTGAAATATAAATTTCATCCCTTCCAGTTTTCCACAGGATGTTTCTATTTAAGATTACATGAAACGGCTGAATTATCTGCTGTTTACTGTTTGTGTCCTTCACTGTTATTTGGCTCCTATTTGACCCACAGGGATCAATTAGTGTCCCACAATCTATAATGAGAAATTAAGAGGATAGTTATGAGCCCATTATTAGTCAACTTATTAAGTATTCTTCATGTTTCATTCGACGCTGAAGGCTAGTGTTGTGCGGAACTGGAGTTCATGCACAGCTGTTCACATATAAACACATTTTTAGAAGCTGCTTGTTTTTTTTTGTTTTTTGTTTTGTGTGGCGCACTGCCCCACGCCTGTGCCCCCCACGCCCGTGCCCCTGCACCTGTGCACCCCCCGCCCGTGCTCCACGCCCGTGCTCCACGCCTGGGCACCCAGAGATGCCTGTTTTTGGATGTCAATGAATATATTTATTGCCTCCTTGTGCACCATCTTCAGCAGAGCTTTGTTGTTGCTCACCAAGAATCGACTTGCCATTCTTTTGATTCCCTTCTGAATACAAAAAGTAGCTGAATCAGGGATACCTGCAGCTCATTTTTATTATAAGTGATCTTTGAAATGCTGGGGACTGAGAAGGAAGAAGTGAGAAGCAAAAGGAGGAGGGTGCAAGGAAAGTACTGAAGCAGACTTTCTAAGCTGCCGGCTACATTTAAGCTTTTATGGACAACAGCGGGGACCCTCCCTGCCTCTGATGGCTTTAGCAGCTTACCTCACTCTTCTCCACAGCCTCTTTCTCTATTATTCTCTTCATTTCTAACTGCCAAAGTGAAATCTGGCTCCATCGCAACAGGTTCAGGTTTAATGTCTTTCACATATGGAGTTCTGTGGAGCTTCATTGACTCATCACTGTAAACAAGAAAAATCCTCCTTCCTGCTCACAGAGAAATACACTTTCAAAAAGAAAATATTTGTGTCTTTAGTCTTTATGGAGCCGAATCATGATGTATATTTCATGCCATCCACAGTGCACCAGGAACTTTTAAACAACCTTAACCCCTTAAGCCCTTGGCTATTATTTTGAATTTCTGCCTGAAAAAACATTCCCAAATTCAATCTGTAAAAGCTGCACAACCTTAAGGCCTGAATAAACAGCCTTGGGCTCTATGGATGAGGCGCATGTTACTTATTTTAAAATGCAGTAAGTCTGCATAACTCCATCACTAGTCATCAGTGACATTTGAAAAACTTTAAGAAAAACAGTTTTTGCCGTCTCCTGAACATAAATCTAAATTTGTAACAATGATGCTGTTTGAACCTCTTTCAGAATTTACCAATGTGCAGCTCTGCCACATTTGATGCAACAGAAATGAGGCGCAGCATTGTTTCATCCATCATCTCCACCTCACGACAAGTAATCTAACTGTTAAATCCCTGTAATACTGCCGGCTCTCTGCACACACAACACTAATCAGGCAATGTGTCACTTTTATCTCCAAACGTGCGGTAGTTTTTTTTTGCAGAGTTCTCATGAAACCTGGTGCACAGTCACTTTCCTCTTTCGTGATAACATTTCTAAAATCTCTTTAAATATGGAACTTTGCTGAATGTCAGCAGTAGTGTTACTCCTCCCTCTTGCTGCCATGTTTGACAACCAGCGTACAGCGTGACAGCGGACTCACTGTTCCAGGTTCGATGCCTCTGTGCCCGCATGTAAAGCAGAACCTTACAGTCTCAGTTCGAATTACCTACTGAATGGACGCCATGAGCTGTAATTACATGGACGCTGTTTGTTTCTGCATGTTATTGGGAACTACTGTACTTCACAGGGTTACAGTTAGGTTTCCTTCACTTAAGGCTGCCTTGTGTATTAAAATGTGATGCAAAAGGATCCTGCCACCAACAGGGGTGATCGGTCTCGCTGCAAACAGCAACAGCAAAGAACACCTTATGAGTCGCACTCCTATAGGTGCATATTTCCTTACATCATGGATATTTTTAACAGGTTTTAATCTTCTTAAATGGTGCATTTGAACCCAGACTGTGGTCTGGTAGCTTTCATGGCTGGGTGAAAGTCGTCCTTTAGCCTCTTAATGCCAATCTGTTGCTGTCTGTGGGACAACAACCGTTAAATGAGCCGTTATCACTCCCATAAACACAAACACCCACTGGTAGTATTTATGGGAGTGATGACAACTGATGATCATCATATTTATGTCCTGATAACAACAGGTTACGTTTTTTTAACTGTTTTTGTAACTTTGCTGGCACTAAAAATGTAATCGTGAGTTATAAATGAAACCTTTTGTATATATTTCTGATAAATACAGTACGTTTTGGCGCATACTGCTAGTCATAAATTGTGTTAAGCACAGAGGAACAGCTGACAGCCAATCATAGAAAGGGCACAGGTGTGTTTCTTATTCATTGAATCTGGTTTGTGCACATCGTCTGCAGCCTGTTTATTTGTGGTCATGCAGTTTGGAAGGTTTCCAAATATGGACTCTTCTCTCCTGGGTGGCGCTTTTGATGTTTGACTGACGGGTCATTAATTAGCTCGTTAGACTTCAGAGATTGGATGACCTTTGGATACTGGACGGCATGAGGAGAATTACAGGAGATTCCCGCCATCTGCCTGGGTCTGGTTTTGTTTTTGCTGGCAGAACCGCTGCACGACAGAACGCACTGAAGTCGGCCTCAGCAGACGTGATCACATGACCGCACATATGGACATTAAACAGCAGATACGTTCACGTGAAGATGCTGCACGTTCACTCAAAGTCGTTTGTATTTATAGATTAATTCATGCTGAAAATCATCATTAGTAATAACCTTACATGATCCTCTATGTTATGGTGGTTGTACAGTGGTCATCAAAGCTTGGCAAAAAAACACACACACACACACACACACACACACACACACACCCACACCCACCCTCTCTCTTTCTGTAGGATGAGTGTTCAGTTTGATCTGCATGAGAGCCCATCGGCTCCCCGTGAGAGTTGCGAGGAGTTTAAAGCTTATACAGCACCGTCAAAATTAATGAAGTACGATGTCACAGCACACAGAGCAGGAACTCTCTCACACACACACACACGCGCGCATGCACACACGCACACACACACGCGCACGGACCCATGTAATGAAAGAGCATAGACAAATCAAGCACAGTGACATGAAAAAGATGGGGATGATTACAAACACACATCCGTCTGTCAGCCCTGCTTCCCAACTCCTGCAGGGTCGCTGCACGTGTGTTCATGATTACACCTCTGTGTGTGTGTGTGTGTGTGTGTGTGTGTGCATACACACATACGTACGTGTGCTTTTTCTTCTCATTCATATATTCCTTGGAAGCATCTGTGAGGATTTAATGAAAGAATAAAATTATTCTCTAAAGATTATCTTTGCTTAGAGCTATATATCCGAGTGTGTGTGTGTGTGTGTGTGCGTCCATGTGTGTTGTTCTTCCATTCAAATATTCAAACATTTTCCAAATGCTTCAGCAGGGATTGAGTAAGATAATGAAACTACTTTCTTAGATTTCTTTGCCACCGCCCCGCCATCTCCATCTCCTCACCCCCATATTTGCTACAGGCTGGATTTTTAATCTCCTGGATCATTTTGATCTCCTGAATCACTCACTGTCATCGTTTTGAATTAAACCATTTTGCTGCTCGTCTGCTGTGTCTGCGTTTCTCTTCAGGGTTTTTCTTTCCCCTCTGCTCTTTTATTTTCCAGCATTGTGCAACAGAAAACAATTATGTTCCCGCTGAAAGTGCCCTTTTCCTTTGCGTTTTGTTCATCAGGGCGCTCGTAGACCCCGAAACAATCTTAAAATGGCTTTAACAACTGGCTCAAGACTGTTAAAGAGCTTTAACAAGGTTAAAGTAGAATGTTTTGGGTCATAAAGTCGGTTTTCCAATCATAAAAAGTTTGTATAACGGTGGTTCTGGCTTATTATGGCTTTAAAAATCTCAGGATCTGATAGAGTTCCTGTTTAAACTCTTCCTGGGACGTTAGATTGCTGCTGAATATAGTTTAAACCACGTTAGTAAACTGTTAGCAAAATATGCATTCTGCTTTTAGATGCTGGGATCTCTCTCTAAGACTGCTGTTACCAGCTGCAGTCCAGAACTGACCAACAGAGTTGAGGTCGGAGCGTTCGGAACGCCATTCCAGGAGTTTAATGTCAGTCTGCTTTGATTTGAGGTGAAGTTGAAGAATTTGGAGGTGGTCGTCCTCCATTATTCCATCCACTTTGTGCAGTGTACCGGTACCACTGGCAGCAAAACGGGCCCAGAGCATGATGCTACCGCCACCATGCTTGACAGCTGGTACAATGTTCTTAGGTTTGAAAGCCTCACCGTTACTCCTCCAAACACGCCTGCAGTCCCTGTGACCAAACAGCTCAGTCTGTGTCTCTGACCATCAAACTTTTCTCCAGAAGACGTTCGGCTCGTCCAGGCGAGCTCAGTCCTAAACCTCGCTTTACTCCGGACACTGATGCTGGCAGTTTGGGCCTCCTGCAGACTTTGGCAAAGTGGCGAGATTTAACCAACGTTTTTTTTTTTTTTTTAAAGTCATTAAAGATGTGCTGTGCAGTCGTTCCACCCCGGAAAGTGAAAAGTTCAAAGAACTCATTAAAAGCCCCAAAATTCCCACGACTTTCATGGTCATTAATGAACAAACTGACCACAACTGTATATAAAATATAATTTGACGTTTTGTAAGATGCAAATAATTCTCAGATCCTAAAATTCCCTTACAGGAAGAATACTCCCCGAGCCTGACTTGTTGTTTTTACTGCATTGAAGCTTTTTTTTTTTTTTTTTTTTAAAAAAAAAAAAAAAGAAAAAAAATTTTTTTTTTTTTTTTTTTCCCGCCTTTTTTTTTTTTTAATTTTTTTTTTTTTTTTTTATCAGCTTTTTTTTTTTTTTTTTTTTTTTTTTTATTTT
>VUQJ01026925.1:0-10340 GCA_015108635.1 Andinoacara biseriatus
ATAAGCTAACTGGAATAGTAAAACTGCTGGCTGTTTGAAAATTCATTAAAGAGATTGACCATTGGTGATCAATGTGATTATTTACCTACTTCACGCAAAATCGTGCAGAGACTGCAGAGTGTAGGTCACCTGCTATGCTTGGAGTGGTAAAGGAACAATGACTTCTTTATTCTCCTACCGATGGAATTTGGAGTCAGGTCAGTGGCTCAGGAAGAGCCAATCATTCCATTGTTATCTAGAAGAACAATGGTGGTTTAGTTGTCCATGAAGACGCAAGAGGGACTGAGTGCACCTGGACTGAGTCCATAGCTAGTATAGTCCAGTAGCCTGCTGCCTTTTTAACAAATATTCCTGGAGCAATATGACAGCGAGTTACATAAGAGGTAGAGTGAGACTCAAGGGATCAATATCCGCCAGTGTCAAAATATTCATGCCATACTGCTGAGGTTGGGTGGCTGAGTAAGTGCAGTATGTTTGTCATCTGTCAGAATTTGGAATAATAATCGACTTCACTGGAGCAAATATTTGGAGCGCATTCATGCCAGATGAACTTTTTTTTTAATATTGAGCAGAGTTGGGAAAATGGAAAGCAGGGGGAAAAGAGACCAAAACAGATGAAAGAGGATCCAGCGGGGACATTAATATATATTTTCGTGTGTAACGATTTAGAATTAAGAGTGGATATCCATTTCGTAATCATTCATTTAAAGACTTGGGCAGCTTCTCATGTCTCTGCTGCAGTCCAGTCGAGTGAGTTTGGGGTCCGCGCATGGGTGTTAAGTAATGAAGGAATGGAAAATGTCATTTAATTCAGCATTGCTTTCCTCCGTTCTCCAGCTGGCCTAAATGCTGATGCATATAAATGTCCGTGTATGCAATTAAACTGAAATGCCATTTCACTTTGATTTATCCATTTTGTTCTTTCCTTTAGTCTGGGGCACAACTTGTACTTAGACTGACAGTCAGTTTGACTGCAGCGGGACTGGGTTGGTAGGAAAGTGGAGAGAAGTGATGAGGGAAACATCTAAACTGGAAGTGGGTTCTCTTATTCTGTCACAGATGTGGGTTTGGCTGGAGCGTGAACTCCAACATCATCTGTTCAGGAAAATGACAACAACCACAGAGTGCCTTTTGTTATAATCAGACCAAACAGATAAATAGACCATCAGCAATTTTGTCTTCTGGTCTGTTAATAATAGGATTGTGTGAACCTTTTACAATTTTTTTTTAAAAATAATTAACTTTTAATAAGTAATTTCCACCTGTAAATGGAAGATTTGTCTTTGGTAAACCTTTTTTCACTCCATGTGTATAATCTTGCACAGCTGCTACTCAATGAAAACAGTAACTGTAGGCATATATTCATGAATGTCTGTTTTATCTCTGCTATCAGTAGTTGGTTAAGTTGACATCAGCTAAAGCCTGTGGTAAAATAATTGGTCGAGTGGAGAATAAAGACTTGTAGATTCAGAGTGAGGGTGTGTTTTCATTTAATTTGGATCTTTTTCAATTCAGTCTGTAACAAATTAATCAAATATCTGTTAAAGGCTGCTGTATTCAGTCCAGCTTTTATTCACAGTAAGTGTTTTGATGCAGACTGAAGAAAATCCAAAATGCAAATAAAGATGTCATGATACCACTAATGCGGTAGATGGTAACAGTAAAATTCCACAGGTCTCCAGGCTTCTTGAAGGACATTCAAAGCTCTTCTTTGGATTTTGGCTGCCTTTTGTTCTGTTTTCTCTCCAGATGATCCCACACTGCTTCAATAATCCTGAGGTCGGGCTTTGCAGAGGCCAGTCCATGACTGATAGTGTTCTATTGTGTGTTTTAGCCAGGTAGGCTCTTATTGTGTTAGCAGTGTGTTCGGGATCATTGACATGCTGAAAAATGAAAAGGAAGCCATTGCCATTGAGATGCTTTCTAGATGGTTTGACATGTTGGATCAAAATTTGATGGTACTTTTCTGTGTTTGCTCAAGACCACTAAAAAAGAAAAAAGAAAAAAAGAAAGATGGGTCATTGGAAGCAAAAAATAAAGAAATGGCTCAAGTACTGTATTATGCAAATCTGCTTAAACACATTATAGTTGGAACAGCAAAAGTGTTTCCTACTTTTGTTTGAATTGCTCATTGAAAGTGTTTATATACTGGCTTTTGGTTGCCTATAACTTGTCCGTAAACCTCTGAAATGGATGCAAAACATGTTTAATATGTAATTTCATATGTTATATTTGTGTTGATAATTAAATAATACTTCCCAAAATAATGAAGACAGTTTCCAGGTAAAGTCTATTTTTTGAGGTGGACGCACATCTCTGTAAAAGATTTTCATGGCCTCAGATATGTTTTACATCTTCTGTGGTGTGTGTTGCTGCTCATAAGTGTGTGTGACATATGTGCTTATGTGGATGTAGTTGGGTGTCTGCATGTGAGAGTGATGATGGGCTTTCAGTGACATATCTAAACAGACCTTATATTAGGGCCTCAGCTGTCATCAGAGGTGCATCTTTCAGACAAGCAGACGTGTCATTCTTTGAAGATCATGACATGCAATACAGTAACTTAGATCTTTTTCCGTGTTGTTATTACAGTTTTGTTTGGAGTATAGGGGCTCAGCATATGGAAGCTATTACCCTGAGGGCTTAGGAGAGCTTTTCCATAGAGAAAAGCAGGGGGTGGAGACCATCTATGCATTATGCCTAGGGCTCATTTTCCCCTGAAGCCCCCTATCTTCTCCGTAGCAGAGGGGAGGCCTGGTTTCCTTTTGAGGTTTACCATGATGAGTGTAAAACCTGCCCACAAGAAATTCTCTTAAAAGAAAATGACACTTTAGGGTCTGTGAAAAGATGTGGTGTAGGCTTATTTTATAAATGCTCCATATCAAAACATAGTCCTTTGTATTATTACTACCAAAGTCATTTCAGCCCACAGAGTGAAGTTCATTGCGTTCTGTCACTTCCTGTTTACACCATCTTTCCATCCCTTGAAGGACATAGCAGTTAAATCAATTTCCAGCTTTGCCATGATGAAACATCAGCCATCTCTTGCCTCCCAATTAAGAACTAGCTGTCCAGCTGTCCTGCTGGAATCGCTGGTCCAGAATGAGCAAGGCTGCGAAGGAGAGGAGGGTAATAGGAAGCCCATCTGGACTCCATCAGCACTAGGTAAACAGAGCCAGATCCTACATGGAGCAGGAGAGCCAGTCCTTGGCTCCCACCCACCATCACAAAAGATTCAAGCAATGCCTCAAGATACAAATGATACACACACTGTCATTAACTCAAAGTGTGTGCAAAAATGCAAATGTGTTCAACACTGCCTGCACACACTCTTGGCCTTGTGACATGTTCCTGTTGGGCCTTCAGTTTTGTAGTGGAGAGCAGAGGGTTTATAAATCTTTTCCAAGGGTACATCTAGCATTCTTTTCTGTTCTATTAAAATACTTTTGTCCCCCCCATATGGTAGCAGGTGCAAATCCTAGTCTACCCCAAATCAAAAAAGTTGTTTTAAGTACTCAAAAGAGGGAAAAATAAACACAGAGTTGGGGACAGAGCTGTTATCTATTTATTCTTTTTTAACTTAAGTTAATGAAAAATATGACACGGGTAATGATGTATGAGATGTGAAGTGTTTTTTTTGGCCTTACTCAAGAGAAGCTTCTCCCACATGAACTCTGAATACCCTGTGCATATGTACACCTTGACAGGTGATTTAATGCTGCTATCTTGGAATTTCTGTTTTGGATGTATCCACCTGGAACTCTGTGAAGCTTGCATTAAGCTGTGCGCCTATGTAATAAAAGGACGCTGCAGAAGAATGAAGTAAAACAGCAAGTTTCCACATGTGTTTGGATCATACCTCTCTTTTTCTTCAAGACTGTCGTCACAAAAACAACAGTGTTTTAACTCCAGCACTCCTCACTCGTCTGCCAGCAGCCAGTAAGCGCTGTAGTTTTTTCTGCATGTATATATTAAGAGTCATCCAGCGTTACTTCATGCTCCAGCATCAACATTATGACTCTTGTGTGCCTAACCTGGCCTTGTTGTCACACACTATTAGGGCAGATTGTTCCACTGGCGCTCTGTGGAGTCTACACTTCAATTCTTTAGTATTTTATTGACTCGAGATGTTTTTCTGTCAAATAGAGAGATTAACTGTCCCGTCCTTGCGCTTGCTGCACATTTGATCTTTTGTTTCTATGTGTTGATCAGCCTTGGAAAGAGAACTAGTGGCCATAAAGAAGCTAACTGCTCTGCGTCCTTTTTCTGGAGAGATTTATTGTAATAATCAGATTGTAAGCGGTCATGGCCAGGGCAGCTACATATGGAAGTACGCAATGGTAATAATGATAATAGACCTCCTTTATAAACACTGACATTTGGCCTAGTCTCTCATTAAAATGAGTAGGAACCCCATTGCGGCAGTGTTGCAGACATCATCAGCACTCCAGAGTTGGAGAAGGAGGATGGTTTTTGAAATGTAGATGTTTTCTTTTGGGTGACAATTTTCCATTGGGAGCCTGCTGCAGATACTGGAAACAGTTTGGGCTTAGTGGCACATTGAAGCCTAGCTCTGCTCTCTTTGTTGTCCTGTTAACCTCAGTCAGACTATTTTAATCTTCATATTAAAGCATAACTACATATACATAACTACATATCTGTATTTGTGTTTGTTTCTGACTGGGTTTAGTGTGGTGTTCATACTAGGGAATTGCCCCGCTATGTAAAGGGCTTACATTGGTGTGTTGGTGAGTCATATGATTTGTGGGGATACTGCTGCTGATTGTCCCTGCTTGTCTTTTCTTAACCACAGAAGCAAAGATGAACTCTGTGCTGAATTAAAGCAATATTCCAGACCGTTCCAATGCAGGTTTTTACATTATGGCTGGAATTCCAAAAGAGTGCTGACAATTCAGATTATGACTAGATGAAAGGTGAAAAGTGGAACAGACAAGGAAACTGAGACAGTGAGTGTAAGAGAGACACTTTCTATATGTGTAAGTGTGCATCTCTCCTTTTGTGTGTTTTTAATTTTTCACTGCTGTGGGGATTTCATTACATTTTAGCAGGGAGAGCATTATGTTGCTTATGAACACCATGTGTCTGTCTGTCTTTCCCGTGTACATGGGAAACTTGTATTAGCTCTTGCCTGTAGAAAATTAAGACTACATCACATATAGATCTATCACTGCTTGAAATTGACCTGAACTGAGTCCACCAGTGTAACTGCTCTCAAGCATGTGAAATTTCTCTCCTGCGGCGGGCCAGTCTATACAAGCCTATACCTGCTGCAAACTATACATTCACTGCTTGATGTTTTTGGTTTGGTGAAGTTGATTATTGTTTTTTATTAAGAGCAGATGCTTTGGCTGAGATTGGGTTTGGCTGAGCCTCAGGGCAGCTTCAGAGGGAAGCTTTTTGGACGCGGCATAGTATGTTTCACATGAGGTTTGCACCTTCATTTAACCCTACTTTAAAATGAGTCATTTTATGCTGCTTTAGTCCAATAGCACATATAAGATGTCAGAGAAAAAACACAGCTTAACCAATACAGACTGTCTTGACCTTGAGAAATACAAATCACAAGTTAGTGATTATTTTGTGAAAGTTGCAAATAGATTTTTATTACAGAGAAATAACTAAAAGGCAAAAAGTATAGTGCTGCTTTGAAGAATTCATCTCAGAAGCAGGTTCCTCTTCTGTGGATGTGAAAAGCGATAAGAGTTTGAATACCAGCCCATAACTTCAGTATGTTAGTAATCCTAAATGCACCACAAGCCTCCACATTCCTGTGCCACCCAGACTCCCAAATTACTGTAAACTAAGCCAGAGCCACACCGTGGCAACATAAGGGTGTCAATTTGGACAGGAAAGAATTTATTTGAACGTGACTAGAGTTTCTCAGGCTCAGCTCCCTGGTGGGGATGTGGAGAGGGTCTGTCTCTGGTTACTCTGTCCCTTGACGTAAATGCCACATGCTCCCTAAACAATAGTCAATTCATCCATCTGTCTGTCTGTCTGCAAATACAGCCAGAGCAAGCTGCCAGGAATGAAAAACACCTCAACTCTCCCCTAAGTGAGAATAATTTTGAACAAACATAGTTCTCTAAATTACCAGAAAAAAAAAGCTAATTTACACAGAACACACAATGAATCATTTATAAAATACAATGACTCTATTAATTTCCAGTAGCTGGAGTGTTCTTTGCCAGTTCCTTCACACTGTAAGATTCATAGATCTGATTCTTAAAATAATAAAAGATTATCAAAGTGGCCAATGTAGAAACTACCAGCTTTGAGCGTCATTGTCTTTCAGTTTATTCAATCCCCATCTCATTTTTTTTTATCATCTCTCTATATTCCACTAATAATAAAGGCAAGAAATGATTGGATGATGAACAGTTCCAATGAGCTGCATGCAGTGATGCAATCAAATTTTACAAACTACACATTGGTACTGAATTACTAATAAGTATAGGTTAATACCCTGGGTTGAGATACTGGAATTGAGAAAAGTTCTCTATCTGTGTACCTGGTTTGACCTTAGTGGGCTGATTCTTATCAGTCTCGTGTTTCTGTGTCTCAGAAATATCTGTGAGGCCAAGCAGTGGAGCTCTGACCCAAAATGTCATGGCCTTCAAACGGGAAAAGAAGCTGGGTTTGTGATTTCGTTTCCACAGCCCACCAGCGTGAGACACATAAGCAGACTCTGAAGTTGTTTTTTCACTTTGGTAGCATAGAGAAGTAGTTGATTCACAGCATCATGCATGCACGCATACTGTAGGTCCTGTAGACGCTGGAGCAGCTGGCTCAGGTCACACTGTAGAATAATAAACCCATAGTGGTTTGAAATGTGTGTGTGTGTATGTGTGTGTATGTGTGTGTGTGTGTGTGTGTGTTTGGACCCTACTGGACAGTCACCTTTTTTCTCTATTCTTGCCTCCCCCACTTTCTCCTACCCAGCACAGGCCAAAGCATGGAGGTGATGATGGGGCCCTAAGTTCCCCAGTAGGCCTCTCTTATTGGTCCCACTCTCAATGGGTGTCTGTTCCCTGACATCTTCATCTTTCATCACCACCCCATCAATCCTGTGCCTCTGTGACTATCCCTGCAGAGACAGGGCTCCACTTTGTCCCAAAACCCACCCATTTCCCCTCTAGTCCCCCTTCTTTATAGCTGCCCCCCCCCTGCTGTGCATGGGGCGTGACAGCTACCTGACAGCAGAGGCCCTTATGACAGAAATTGTAGTCATAGCCCCCTTCTATCCCCCAGTGCATCAAAACACCGCATGCCAACATACCATGAGTGTCCAAGAATGACTGACCATCCTCTATATATTGATAAAGGAGGCCTTCTACCTTGCTTTTATCCACATTAATGTTCCCCTGACCCTGTAAACGCCTACAGGATCAAGGCCCTCTCAGGGAGGAGAGGTGGATTTTATCACAGCATTTCAGCCCATGTCAAAGTATGCCGATTAGCAGAAATAGAGAATGTTATTCTGTTAGTGTCTTGCAGTATCCCCTCTTCCAAGCAGCAGGTGGGGCCTAAATAAGTTCCTATCTATCACTGAAATTGCCACCGATGCTGAAAATTGATATTTTATGTTCCAGTTACTCCCAGATTTATGAGACACTAAGGAAAAGTATAAGTTCGTCAGTAGGTGGCCTGTAACCAATCCTGTTGGAGTCGTATGACACGTATAACTCAACAACATTTCCAGTGCTGCTGTAGCTTTTGCCAGTGTTCCTCTGTGATTATGGTTCTCACAATGAAATTGATGCCAGTCAGCAGATAATATGGTCTGATGGTTAATGGTTCTGGCCAGCCATGCTGCTATCATTTTCAGTCTAAGCTAAGCTATAGTGTATGTGTACTAAATCTTTCGTTAGTCCAGTGCTCACTTGTACATTACAGACACATTTATTTGGCATTTGCACTGAAGAGTAAATGGAAATGCTTAATCTTATTACATATTTCGTGCTTAAGAACATCTTAAAGCTGTGATTTTTATGATCTGACGTGCTGCTATGATAGCAGAACATAGTCTCAAGTGCTTGAGTTGAAGGCAACTCAGATGAGAGTTGAAACAAGAACCTAAAAAAACTTAACCTGAAAAAATAACCTCACAAAGAAGTAATTTTGTTTTCAGCTAAATAATTAGGATTACCATGATCTATATGACTGAGAACCTGTACAGACATTGACCCCTACGTTTACATCTTGGCCTAGTGCAGGACTGTGCATGAGAGGAAATAAAAGCACACAAACTCACATTGACAGTTACATTTGAAAGATTTGTGTCAAACAGAGCATTTGACACAAATGACCAGAAAACACAAGGTAAATGCCATTTAAGTTTGTCTTCAAAGCTACTGTGTTTTTTTGTTTGTTTGTTTGTTTTTCCACTGACAGTGCAGTTCACAGTGTGCACTGAACCTCTCCTCAACCACATGCCCTAACCCCAAAGACTGTGTGCTGTAACTCAAAAGCATTGTTTGAGACACGAGGCACACTCTTAAGATTGGCTCGTGATCCAACCTGACCACTACACCAAATGCCTTAAGCTCCCTCAGAGATACAGAACATGACTCCATCCAATTCCAGCACACACTCTTCCTACAGTAAATTATAACCACTTGAGTACTTTTGCAGTGTACTTTGACTCTTAGCAGAACTATTCCCCTCCTCCACTTTCCGTTGAATACTCCTACGGTAGGCAGAATAAAAACATGCATTCCCCTCTCATAGGGCTTTAATGTGTTATTGTGGACAAACCTTCTAATAAATTTAACTTCTTGGCAGCACCAATTGTATCTAAAAGGGAACCTCCACTTTTAGTGTGCTTGTTTTTCATTTTTTAGTGCCTGACAAACAGTCCTGATTTGGTGGGGGTTAGTCATTACACGCAGTAGCCAGGAGAAAGCTGGAAAGTGTTAGAGCGAGATGATGGATGCTTGCACCCTTAGGTTGAAGTAGTGATCTGTGATGCCAGAAGGTGCCGTGGTCAAACGTGAATATGATACCACTGCTTTGCTCTAGCAGTTCGGAACACAAAAGGACTCATTTTGTGAGTCCAAGTATTAACGATTTATGTCATTAATAAGTATTAGAATGATCTCATCCACTTTTATGTCTACAACTTAGCCCAAAACACATCTAGCAGTACTTACTTTACATATTTGTGCTTCAGTCTTACGTAGGTAAACAGCAGTTTTGCATGTGTCTGGATTTTCATTCATTCTGCCCCCAAATCCTATGGGACCTGTGGTTTAGTGTAGGTTCCTGGCCTCGCTAGTTCTGCCGGTGGAGGGATATATGATAGGATAGGTTGTGGTGTCGCTGTTGATGGTGTTTGTGTTTCCGAGCTGACTGCTGTGATGGTTTTGTTCCTGCACGAGTGTGATTTGACCTCAAGCTGTCAAGGCTAGTGGTTTCAAGTGGCATGTCGGTTTGGATTACAGCGCGATCTTGATTTAAGACACTGATGCTTCCTGCAGATTCATTGTAAACATAAACAGTACATCATCAAACTGGATTTCACTGTTCAAGTAACCCATGTGCTGCGTGAGAGAAGCTGCTATTTATTAACTGTAGATTAGATTAGCAATTTGTTGTGACTCACATCTTTGACTTATCGTCTGGATTGCAGTTGAATGATGAAAGCTCAAGTGACTGAATCTAGGAGCACAATGTTGGAAACATACACTTAAAAACATGTCAAAAACTTATGTGTTACTTGTATCCTCATGTGAACTTTATGGCAGAGATCCACAGTCGTGATCATCATCCAGAGACAGATGCTGTTCTCATTTTCCCATAAACCTTCAGTCAGGATTATAGTCTGTAGAGAGATTGTTTAATGAGCTATGTCAAAGACAAAATAACATTTGTAAAAAACATTTTTACCCTGAGAGTGAATAATAAGGCTCTTTATCATGATTAACATGAATTACTTGGTGAAACAACTATAATGTGGTCTTTCTACTAAAAATCATAGCCTAAAGTTATTATTTGCACTTTTAAAGGTTTTCTTATCTACCAGAAACTTTGCTTACAATGTGTTTACAATTATATTTCTATGCTCTAAAGAAACACATGAACCATAGCTGTGCAATGAAGCAGCGTTAAAGATCTGCGGGTCACCACTAGGTCTTGGAACGTGTTCTTAATGCAGGTGGAACTGCAGGGTCTGATGAATAATAATAAAAAGCTGGATTCTGATCTAATTAGAAACAGGAATAGCAATAAGTCATACTGGTTTAGTCATTATTGCAGCGAGTTACAGGACTGGAATTATCCAGTTAATTTTTTTTTCCAACCCAGGGATAACTTAGAGA
>VUQJ01026926.1:0-10872 GCA_015108635.1 Andinoacara biseriatus
AAAAACCTTTAACAGTGCTGATTCTGTACTATGGAGGGCTTTAAATCCAGATTGGAAAACCTCCAAAATATCATTGGTTTCCAAAAAAGACTTCAACTGAGTGCAAACAATCTTCTCTAAAATCTTAGAAATAAAAGGCAGCTTAGAGATGGGCCTAAAATTTGCAAGCACAGATTGATCAAGGCCAGATTTCTTAATCAAAGGTTGCACAACAGAGTGTTTAAAGTTAACAGGAACCACACCGGAAGACAAACTGCTATTAATGATAGCAAGGACTGATTGTCCTATACTAGAGAAAACCTCTTTGAAAAACCGTGGAGGAACAACATCACGGGGAGAGCCTGAGGGCTTAATATGATGGACCACATCCTTTAAGAATGCCAGAGTCACAGGCTCAAACTGGTTAAAAACAGCAGAACATGGGACAGAGGCAGAAGGGTCAGAGACAGGGGCTGGAATGAGGGCCCTTATGGAGGCAACCTTGTCAGTAAAAAACTGTAAGAACTTATTACACATGTCAGAAGAGGTTTCAAAACAGGCAGACTGTGGAGCATTCAAAACAGAGTCAATAGTTTTAAATAACAGGCGTGGGTTATGGGAGTTGGATGCAATGATATTTGACAGGTATGCTCTTTTAGCCTCTTTAACAGTGTTCTGGTAACAGCGCCAACAGGTCTTTACAATTTGAAGTGACACCTGCAGTCTGTCCTTCTTCCACTTGCGTTCAGCTCTGCGACACTCCCGCCTGACTTCACGGGTTCTATCATTGAATCAGGGCTGAGATCGAGCTTTGGGCTGTTTAGATTTTAGTTGAGCCACAGAGTCCAAGCTGGTTTGACAGGAGGAATTAAACCAGACACTAAGCTTCTCCAGATCGGAAGAAATCGAATCAGGGGGAGTACAGAACTGGTCAAAAACAGCAGAGAATTGGCCGGCAGTGGAAGGGCTGAAGATCCGACAGCGCCGAACAGGGGCGTGAGTTTTAACTGTGGTATGAGACAAGCCAACTTCAAATAACACAGGCATGTGATCAGAAAAAGCAGTGTTGCAAATCTCCTGGTTTAACACAGGCAGACCATGAGAAAGAACAAGATCCAGTGTGTCCAAGTTCATGTGTAGGACCAGATACATATTGCACCAAATATAAAGAGTCAATAAGATTTAAAATATCCTTTACCAATGGTTTATCAGGACACATGGATATTAAAATATCTTGTCGAAGTCCTAGTGGAGTTAAAATAGCAACAATCAGCTGCTAAGAGTTTGGACAGAGCGCTGGTCTCATCAGCCAAAAAATCCCCAAGGATAAAAGTTTTATTTACCAGTGATCTGGCATTTACCAGGCCAAATCTGACCGGAACTGGAGCCGGAGCCTGAGTTTCAGCTGGACCACGATACACTGACCTCAAGTTCTGAAAATTCACACCGTGAAAGCGGAGCTGCGGCGAATAGGGACAACGGGGTCGAACGCCTCATCCAGGCCAAGCACAGGTACCAAGCAGGCGTCAATGGGATCCAGGAAGCGCCAGGACATAAAGCAGCGTCGAGATAATCCATACTTTCTCAAAAAAAAGTAGAAAGTCGCGGTTGAAAAATCTTCAGCTTTACCAGCCATCCTGCACGTCTACCGCGGCGACGGTGATGATAGACGTGTTGAATTTCTGGACCAGTAACTGTCCAAATCTATGTACAGGTTAATAAATATCGGGTCACTGTAATTTTGTTGTTCTGTGTTTATGTATAGAAATCTGCACACACTACAGAAATAAGGTTTCATTGTTTTGTTTCCAGCTCCGTATTGGTAATCTTAGAGTCTTCTAAGTAGCTTTGCAGGGTTCACAATTTAATATAATCTATTTTTTTGATGTAGTGGGCCCTCAGATTGGCATATTATGGATATTTACTTGTTGCAATACCCTAGAGATCCAAGAATAGGAAAAAAATCCCTGAAACTGAGAGCAGGCTGAAGCCTGAGCTTTTGGCTTTGAGATTACACAGATTTTATTTGAAAGCCATGTTTAATATGAACATCCACCTCTGTAACTGTATGCATTTGGCAGAAAATCTTTCATTAGCCTCTGAAACTACACAGCAGGAAGGTCTGTGTGTGTCTGTCTGCCATTATGATTATTTACATTTATCTGCACTCGAGTTTTCTGACAGTATACCTTCAGTAAAACTCACTCTGTTCCTCCAGGTGCAGAAGAACCTGCAGAGACTGCTGGAGGAAGCTGCTTGAAAGTATTGGAAACCAGCATAATAACAATGAAATGATGTGTATAGTTTTGTAAATATAGCGTAAAAGTGTATGTTTATTATAAAAAATAATGATACTGGAATGTATTCTGCCCTACAAAGCCAAAATACAGCGGCTACTATATATATTTGGTCAAATATGTCCCAGATCTGCATTTATATTTGTTAGTCTTTGTTACTTAGTTCAAGATGTTCTGTGTTACAGATGTGTAATTTGTGTATTTATGTAACGAAATCCTGTTTGAGGCTAGTTTAGGTGAAGTCACAGCTATCATTAGCACCTGTGTTCTGCAACTGAATATTCATTTATGACAATTAACATCCAAGGAATGGATTTAATAACTAAATTTATTGTGAAAATTCAATTCAATTCAGTTTTATTTATATAATGCCGAAGTACAGTTACTTAGAGGTACTTTATATTGTAGGTAAAGACCCACAATAATACAGAGAAAAGCCAACAGTCAAAACGACCCCCTATGAGCAAACACTTGGTGACAGTGGGAAGAAAAAACTCCCTTTTAACAGGAAGAAACCTCCAGCAGAACCAGGCTCAGGGAGGGGCAGTCATCTGCTGAGACCTGCTGGGGCTGAGGGGACAGAGGACAGAAGACTTGCAAAAGCAATGTTTATTTCAGCTAAAAGCTAACCAATGTTGTTTAGTATCTAACTTTCTTTTTCAGCATGATTGTTTTCTCAAAAATTCTCTTACATTGCTTTCACACCACTCTTCAAAGTTTTATTAGTTTCTGTACTGTTGTCGGTCTTTGTAGGGCAGCAATATGATACACACAAAATAAATCTTATTGACAAGTATCATTAATATCATGCTTAAAAATGCCCCCCTCTGGTGAAATGTGCCGCACCTGTAACCACACCAACTGTGATGTTGTTGTGCATGGACGCACCCTGGTGTACAGGTGTACCTCACTGCAGCTAGGTGAGAAGTTAAACCATTTTGAGCTGTTGTTAAGTAGTTCCTAAAGCTCTGCCAGACTGTTTTAAATGATCAGTTTTAAACTCAGAAATATGTCATGTTTTTGTATGTTTTTATTGAGGCTTTCTGTTTACTGTACCTATTCTTAGCTTGAGGAATTGCACTGATGTTGTGAGCCAAATGTGATATTTAGAACCAACAACCAAATTTGCAGTTGACTAATGAATTCTGCTCAGGACCTAAAGGATAAGAAGGCAGGTTGTGGTCATGGTCATGGCCAAGGAAAGGAAACAGAAAAGGTGCTACTTCATTTTTTGCAGAAGATATTATCTCATGATTCAAGGGGTTGCACATCTGCTTTAGCATTTTGGCTGCTGCCATTTTAGTTCTTTGAGCTAAAAGTGATCATATTTGAATGAGATGGTGGAGTGCTAAGTTATCAGCTAATGCTAGTGTAACGTGACGGTTCAGGCCATCGCTCAACTAAAAGGAACAGCACGATGGAGACGGATAACTTTCTCAGCAGCCTCTTTGTTTACATCACCACACTTGTGTACAAGACAACTTCCGTGTTCCAACTTCCCATGTGACTTACACAACCAATCAGAAGGCAGGAACTCCTAACCTTAGGTATCTGTGGGAAAACCACAGAGGTAGATTCAAGAGCGTTGGAACTGCAATGAAATGTGTGTAAATAAACATCCTAACATACAAAAACATGTAAACACTTAATATGAATGCAAATTTGTATATACTCAGCTTCTATATCCACATCTCTATAAACTAACTGAAGTATAAGTTTACCTCTAAACTTTACACTAGCTAGCTTGGTTAGCAAGCCACACCTATAACATACACAGGTGCAATACACAGATGCAGACACCTGCTAATTAGTTGTACAGTAAATTCAAGGCTAATAAATGAAGTATGGACTTCTTGTAGGGTTTGTTGCACACAGTACGTCATATTATCTGAGACATAATTGCATTCAAATGTTCCAGAAGACATGAATAGGTCCAGGGAGCAGGTCCAGTTTCATGAACTGAATTAATGGCGGGGAAGCCTAGCAGACAAACAGGTACAACTTCCTGTGTCAGGACACCTGTAAATCAAAGTGGCCATAACAACAGTATCCAGATGGATCAGTTATACAACATATCCACAGAGACCGTGTAAAATATTTCTGGTCTAAAGTTGTAACACTGTATGAGTCTTTGGGTACTGAATCACTTTTAGAGCTAGCCTCATGTGGCCACTTGAGGACTGCAGTTACTGCGACTTCTGTGTTGGCTTCATTTTTCAGCCCTGGAATTTGCGGATTTAGCTTAATTGGTAATTCTGATTGGCCGTAGAGCGTGAATGATTGTCTGTCTCTGTGTGTTAGCCCTGCAACAGACTGGCAACTTGTACAGATGGACCCTGGCTTCCACCCTGTGACAGCTGGGATAGGCAGAAGAAAATGGATGGATGGATGGACAGACGGACGGACAGTTGGCGGGATGGAGGGATGGAGGGATGGATGCTTGAGAGTAAAGTGGGTTTCTAACAGTGCTCTATAAATATGGGTAATTAGATATCTTTAAATGCTCAAATTGAGTGAAAGTTGTGAGCATTGGTCCTTATATGGTTGCTGCTATTTTCCTGTTTTCCTGTTATTTTCCTCTTAGATTAACTGTGTTGTTGAATTATCTGAATGCTGCAGTTATCTTTTCCTAACCCCTTCTGAAGTCTGCTTCATAGCTCTTTTTGACCTCTTAATAGTTTCCATTAGGCCTTAATGCAAACTATAAGGTCAAGAAATAGTGACTTGGAAAGAAGCCAAGAGATTAATTATTCTGAGTTTGAGGAGTTTAAAAAAAATCACTCTGGCCACATGATGTGGACAAGGAGACCTATTGTAGTTCAGGATTTTTCCACAAGTGTCTCTTAAGCACAAGGTTGTTCATTATGGCCTCACAGTTGTGGGGCTGTTTTAAGTGGTTAAAGCTTCCTGCAGACTGATGTTAATTATTCTTTCATTTCTAAGATTCTTCCATCCTTACAAACTGGACCCTCCTCTATTTAGTTCATTTAAATCCTTCTTTCTGCACAGGTGTGGACCTGAACAAATCCCACATTTACTTCTATGACCTCATCCTCAGAGAGCAGAAAAAAGTCTATATGCAAACTTGAAATAGATCAAAATTAAATTTGTTACAAAAGCATTCATCTGCCAGCATGTATTTCTGCAGATAGAACACTTTCCCTGGTGTATTTACACACATGTATCACAGTTAAACATGAGTGAAAGGAACCATCGTTTAAACTGTGAGATGCTGTGTATGTGTTTTTCTCATCTGACTCTTTTTAAATGAATGTTTTCATTTGTAAAATATTAAACAGTTTCAAATCGCTGTACTGTCATCTGTGGTGTTCGTAACATGACCACTTGGTGGCGCCAAAGTAAAAGAAATCTTTAGGTTGGCTTCAAACATCCTCACTTTTCCACAGGGTGGCGTAGATGTGTGTAAACATGTTAATCAGATGAATATTACAGAGACAAGAATGCACAGATTTAATGTAGTGAATTATTTTGTATAATAAGTTTTATTTTAGAATAAAGTTTGTTTGCAGTCCTCTCCTTGCCTTATTCATCAGATTTCGCGGCTCACATCTCGGACCCTCCAGTCAGAGGAGTGGAAGGAATAAACACTTTACAAAATAAGACACTGTGGCTTTGTAGCCCTGTGAACTCAGTGAAATATGATGTCTGATAATGCTGAAAACTGTCCTAGCAGAATTACTGCTGTATTTTTTAACCTCACATGTAACCTATGACACGACTGTTAATTAATGCACAACATGGTGGAAGATACAATTTCAAAGCAATTCAATTTTATTTATATATATATTATTTATTTATAAAATTGGAGTCTATTAGATAAATAGGATTCAAACCACTGCAGTGCAGTACTTTAATACCTACGACATGCTCTAATCTCTGTAATAAAATGTTCTGGTCAGCAGTATCGAAGCTGCACTGAGGTCCAACAGGGTGTTGGGCACATTTTTAAGAACTCTGCATGGTTCCAGGGAGCTCTCATGAACATGAATATTTCACTTCTTTCCCATCAGCCCTGCTGTCTGCGAGCCGATTGGCTAATTTTAATTTGGTTCATCTTTATTTCCTCAAACGTACATTTACAAAATCTCAGCTGGCGATGCTCATTCTTTATCCCCCATTCTGAATCATAGATTATGAAAATACTGACCATCCTGTCTCACTGACTGAAGCCCCCAAGTGTCTATGTGTAATCCTACCCAATACCCATGATGCACCGGGGTGGGGGTGGGGGGGGCAGGTTTCTAGGTGATCTGACAACAAGCATGGCCTGTGACCAGCATGAGTGAGTACATTTACTGTTACTGCCGTAAAGTCAAATTCAATATTATAAATCATACATTAAAAATTTACTCAGAAGCAGCATTGACAGCATGATATTTCAGATTCTTTTAATCTTAAAGGTTTTCTTTTTTGCTCTATAAAATATAAAAATTGGAAAAAATTTATTAATTTTTTAACTAACCTGAGGTTCACAGACCCAGAGCACATCGAGCCAGGTGGTATCAAATATTACTATAAAGCACAGGTTAATTATTAGGTTTTTTAGGGTGTTGAATTGCTTTCAACCAGTGATGTAATGCTCAAAGTAATTCCATGGAAAATATTAAAGGAGTTTAACCCAGTTCACGTTCAGTGGGACAAAAGTGTTTCTGCATGATTTTTTGTCAAATTGTCGAAAGAGGCCTTTTTTTTTGTCAAATTAAAATATTATGCTTCTGTTTCCTGAAGCTTATTTAGTAATTTTTCAAATCTACAAACAAGTAGCAAAAAACTGCAGCTATGATGGGAGAGTTTAAGTCCATTTTGAGGGAATGTGAAAATGGGTCTTATGTGACTGTTTTTAAATAACTTTAATTTGCATATATGTCTTTATCTTGTTAAATTGTGATACGTTTTATCTGTTGTAACTTTTGCTGCCCAGATCTCTCTTGGAAAAGAGATTTTTAATCTCTTTTTTACCTGGTTAAATAAAGGATATATACATACATGGTTCTTCTAATGTCCACTTGGAGCGGACTTCAAAAGCAGGTCACAGCTTAAAATCCCTCACAGCAGAAAAAAGCTCGTTAACAGCTTTAAAGTGTAAACGAGGGCCTGAAACACACACTTACCCTTCTGTTTTATTTACTCCTAGACGATCCGCGGGTCACGTTCCAAGATTTTCAGCCCGCCATCCATTGATCCCCAAACTGTACGTGATGCCATGGAAGCAGGACATGAAGAACCGGAGACTTCTGATGGAGGCAGGTATCAGTCAGGAAAACATGGACCTCACAGCAGAACCAGTCCTATTATAGCTTTTTATAGTTCTTATTAACCTTTTCAAACTCAAGGATGTGCCATATCGTGTAATAAAACATTGTGTGTGATTGTTTCTTTAATGTAATGAGCCATAAACACGTTACTTTAAGGCAGGGATCACCTCCAGGCCTGGAGGGCCGCTGTCCTGCAGCTTTTAGATGTCTCTGCTTCAACACACCTGAGTCAAATATAGAAGGAGGACTCTGGAGAACCTGACTGCACACCGAGGAGGTGATTCAGCTGTTGGACTCAGGTGTGATGGATCAGGGACACGTCTAAAACCTGCAGGACACCGGCCCTCCAGGCCTGGACTTGAGGATCCCTGCTTTTAGGGCTGCCAGCCAGATTAGTTTTTAATGTAGAGAAATATTAGTTTCAACATTTTAAACGTTTTAATACTGGTGAGTATTTGTCCAGATATTATGATACAAATATGCACATGATGCAGTCCCAGTGTTTAATGATGATAACCTTACTCAGAACGCGGCTCTGGCACGGATCCCTGTGGTTCCTCTTGAGGAGTCTTTGTGCTTCTCTGGTCGGGAACGTCTCTGCCACGGCCAGGACTCCTCCTCCTCCTCCTCCTCCTCCTCCTCCTCACCACCTCCATTCGGTCAGACAGGACTGCCCGCTCATTACTCCTCCCACTTCTCCAGGTGAAACCCCACACTCAGAAAAGCCTATTTACATGAGATTTATGATGATTTGCTTATAATATTTGCTGCCTTTTCCTTGCAGGTACAACAGCTCTGTGGTGACGACCAGGCGGCTCTTCCAAAGCTGAGCACAGATCACAGGATCAATAGGTCGCACATATCTGTGATGAAAGTCGCTCTGAATCGTGTGTTAATGTGCTGAAATCCAGAAATATAAACGTAGAAGAAACACTTGGGTCTGAGTCACGTGTGTTTAATGAGAGCGGAGAAACACTTTCAGTACTTTAAAGCTTCTTCCATGAAAACAAAATGTGAAAGTACCATTTCTCAAAGCTTTAAAAAGTGACCTTTGACCTTCTCTTCTTTTCTGAGAAAACACACATTATCTCAGGCTGGAGTGTCCATTAATGGGCCCATTGTTTTTCTTGTCTTATCAGGTTTCACTAACTTCAGGTTTAAGGTGGTAAAATTGTGCTCAGGGATGGGAAGGATCACTGTGAGGAAAAGTCCATGAATTATGACGTTTTCTAAGAATTCCCCCTGAAAGTTGGAGCACTAAATCCTGCTAAAGATAAATGTTATTCCCAGATAATCCTTTTTCTGAAGTGGAAACCTGTGAGGAGCAGGTAGGAGGGCTTCAGGAGCTTTACAAGTTTTGTTAAGCCAGTTTTTTCTCCAAGTGATTAAATAGAATATGATCATTTTAACTTGCTTTAGAGGATCCGATCATCAGTCAGGGAGGCGATAAAAACCAGACTGCACGTTGGTATTTAAGGTGTAGATTGGATCTGGAGCTGTTTAATGTTTACATGAACACAGTGCTGTGAAAAAGTATTTGAACCCCCCCCTCCAATTTTATTACATTTGAATTAATGACTCACATGTTTCAGAACATGAAACAATGAAAATGATTTCATTTCTTAAGTGAAGCAGCTCTCAAACCGACCCGACCCTGTGTGAACAATAATTATCCGTCCGTCCGTTCAGCCTTGCTGCTGCACTCAGGCCTGATCCCTGCTGACCTGCTGAATCCAGAAATCCTTTAAATAGAAGTTGTCTGACAAAGTGAAGCAGAACCAAGTCACTGACATCTCTCAGTGTGAAAGAGTCACAGAGCCATTTCTCAGGCTTTGGGACTCAGGAGAACCTCAGTGAGCCGTTATCCACACGTGGAGAAAACAGTGGGAACCTTCCCAGGAGCGGCCGGCTACCAAAATGACTCCAAGAGCATCGAGGACTCATCCAGAACGTCCCAGAAGAACCCAGAACAGCATCTAAAGAACTGGAGGCCTCACTTGGCTCAGCTAAGGTCAGAGTTCATGATTCAAAGTTGGCCTCCATGATAGAGCTCCAAGGAGAAAACCACTGCTGACCAACAAGAACACAAAGCCTCGTCTCACATCTGTCAACAAACATCTGGATGATCCCCGAGACCCCTGGGAAAATATTTTGTGGACTGACGAGACAGAAGCTGAACTTTCTGGAAGGTCTGAGTCCTGTTACATCTGCATAAACTAACACAGCGTTTCATAAAGAACTTCACAGCAACAGGCAGACGTGGAGGTGGGGGTGTGATGGTCTCGGGCTGCTTTGCTGTCATTGATGGAACCATGAATTCTGCTACCAGAGGATCCTGAAGGAGGACATTGGTGTCCTGAAGCTGAAGCACACTTGGGTTATACAGCAGGACGATGATCAGAAACACAGAAGCTGGTCCACCTCTGATTGAGTCAAAGACCTCAAACAGGACATTCACTCTCCAATGTGGCTGCACTGAAGCAAGTCTGCAAAGAGGAGTGGGCCCACAGTCCTCCACAGGGAGGAGAAGGATTCACTGGCAGTTACCATAAATGTTTGTAGTTCTTGGTGCCGAAGACAGTTATCAGGTTTACGTTCTCACACAGAGCAGAAAAGCTTAACAAATGAAACCACTGTTTAAAAACTGCAGTATTAACAAATTAACATTTGTTTGATGATCTGAAACATACATATAAAGAACTATGTGTGCTTTTTGTCTGAAACATATGTATTGTGCTGAAGCGATATCACCTGAAGTTGATATCTCTGGATGGTGCCACTCCGTGACCCACCTCCGTGGCCCACCTCTGGACAGATCAGACTGAGTGAGGGTCATCACCCTTCTCATCGAACGCAGTATCTCTGTGAGGGTAGAAAGTACAGGACAGGCGTGATGGCACCTTCTAACCAGACGCCCCCTGAGCTCTAAACTGTTACTGTGACAGCGCCCAACACTTTGAGTGTGCAAAGCAACTTCCTACATTCGCTCAAGCGCTTTCTGAAGTACACTTTTAATGTATTTAACTACTGCTTTCTTCTCCTGCTTCGCTCCATTATAACTGCTGTCAGCATGTAAACCATGTCTAACTTTTTAGAGGCTAAAGTTTTGCTTCCAGTTTATTCAACAAACTTTTCATCAAGTATAAACAGAGATTGTTTCATAGGGTAAATTGTTTTTACTGGTCATTTTACCCCTTTTGACTGTGAGATCATTGTTACCACTTTTGTGTGTTTTTTAAAGCTGTGCTGTCCGGCAGCTTCAGCGAGCAGAATCAGGACCTGAACGCTGTGTTGTGTCTCCACAGGAGGCACCTATGGTT
>VUQJ01026926.1:13710-23764 GCA_015108635.1 Andinoacara biseriatus
TCCCCATGCTAATGCTGCTGCTGCTGCTGCCTCGCTTCGTGCGTGTCTTGGCCTCTGTGTGAATGTCTCAGTGTGTCACCAGCAGAGATTACAAATGTCATTGTTTAATGCCAACACATGCACATGCAGCGGGAGCAAGAGGGAGTGGGAAGAAGGAGTTGGTGTCTTTTACATACATGATTTATGGCAGAAAAGTAAATTAAGGCACCATGTTTGCGTTTATAGTGGTTTTATATCATTTGCTGTTTATTTTGCACCTATTGGCTGAACTGTCTCCCGGAAGAGGTTTGGACTCACTGCGCTACAGTGCTTATGAAAAATAAACATCCAAACTTTATGAGGGGAAATCTGTTGCTCTCCAACTGTCAAAGCGTCGCCTTTGTTTCTTCCCCTTGACTGAAATGTGCCAGAGCGCGTGCCAGAGTTTGGTGCGTAATGGACACCCATCTATCCTTTCTACTCTTGCCTCCTCCTCATTGTTCTCCGTTCTCCTGGCATGCTGGGCTGTCTCCGGAGTCCAGAGAGAGGAGGAGACAAAGCCAGAGATGACAATAAATCGTCTGAGTCACCATCCGAGGGAGCGACGCAGAGAGATACAGGGAAGAAAAGAGACTTCGTGTCCTTTACGCACGTTATGCACACTTTCATAGACGTTTGCCGTGCGTCCTGGCGCATCCAGTGATCAGCCTTCTCCGAAGAACAGCTGGATAGTAAATGACTGCAGTTCTGTTTATCGGTGTTTGGCATTAAATGCGGCAGCATCCCTGTGGGTTTGGAGCAGGTGCTTTTTCTCCATAACCGTTTGTCTCTCAGTGCATCACTGACAAAAAATGTCGGGTCAGAAACCGTCCTTGAGGAGCGGGAGCTCCGGGCAGAGCCGCTTTCAGGTGGATGTGGTAACGGAGGCATCATCCGCAGCGTCCGGTCCGGCTGCCGCTACTGCTCCGGCGTCCGCTGATGGATCCAGACCTCCCGAGGAGTCCAAAGGCCGGTTCAAGGTGGTGGGCTTCATGGATTCGGGCGCGCTGGACATCGGGCTCCCGCCTGATATCTCCCACGAGCCGGACACAGCAAAAAGCGACTCAGTCAGCCTCCATTCAACGGGCACGGGGCACACTCACATCTCCGACTCCCACTCCAACACCTACTACATGAGGACCTTCGGACACAACACTATAGACGCCGTGCCTAACATAGAGTTCTACCGGCAGACGGCTGCGCCGTTTGGGGAAAAGCTGAGCAGACCGTCGCTGTCGGAGCTACACGACGAACTCGATAAAGTATCAACAAACAGTGTTTTTTTGCTTTTGTCGTTTAAAACAGTTCATCTCAGGTTTCACAGCAAAGGCAACAACTGAGAGTTTAAAGAAAGGGTCACGTGTTTTACCCAAACACGTATTTTAAAACACGTCATGCAATCCAAATTGTATTATTTATCAAGTTGAGTTCATTATCAACGCAGTCCATGTAAAATCGTAAACCTTAAATGATGTTTTGACTCAGAGTTGAAAAGTTTTTCCCCAAATTTTAAAAACAGAACTAACACGTCATGATGCGGTTATAACTTCCCCGTTCACCTGACCTGAAGTCAGTTCATTTTTCAGTAAACAGAAAGATTCCCTTCGCAATACTGCTTCTCACGACCCTGCGGGCACCCCCCAGCCGCGCTCCCACTCCCTGCACGCAGTCCAAGGTATCAGACCACCGCTGCACCGTAACACGGAGCCACCAACTGCGCAAAATTAACAGCACCGAGACCTTCGGGGTGACTGAACAGCGCAGGTTCATGTGCTTGTTTTATCAGTGTCAAACTCCACAGACTGAGGTACTGTTGCAGGAGAATAATTGGCATTTTTGAAGAGAGAAATGGTTTAATAATCAGTTATCGTGACTTTTTTCTATCCTTTCAGCTGTAGACGAGGGGTGGGTTTCTCTGTGACTATAATCACTCCGCCACATACGGAGCCCATCAGTTTTCCCAATTAATAATTTCAATTTAAAACCTTCACCGTGAAGGCACACAAAAAACATCAGGCATCCCATAAAGGTGTTATTCCACCACAAGCCTCCTTTTGTGCTCTTTTCTGTACAAAAATCCTTCATTAGTTTATGGTTTTGGTGATGGAAGTGGCCGGTCTATTACATCTCTCCAAATTCTGCCATTCTGGCTGTGGACTGAGATCCACTGAAGGCCTCAGAAATGTCTTCTTTTCATTAAGCCATGCAGGAAACCCTCTTTGGCTCAGATTCATTCATTCACTTCCTGTAATTTAACACATTTTTGTCATTTTCTTTATTGTGACATTCATGCCAAAACTCATAAATGTCATTGGTTCTAATTTCTGTGGCTAATAAAATCCTTAAATTGGTTAATCTGCCCTCTCTACTGACTGGGCTTTAAATCAAAGTCTGAGGAAGTCTGAAGTGGCAACCTGGAGGGTCGTTAGTATATTTGTATATGCACGGTTAACCGATTTAAAGTAAATGTAACCGTTTCACCAGTTATTCATTGATAGTGTGAGGCTGAGGATAACTTCTTGGGTAGCAGTTGTTGCTGTGGGGAAAATCCAAAACACACTGAAATTATGTTAAAAACTTCATGAAAATAACATTGAATTTATTCATGAATTTTATTGTTTTTATTCTACTTTTTGTTTTGTGTACCACTGACTAATCATTCAGTATATTTCACTTCTGCTCAGAGAGTCAGAGTTTCTTTTAGGATTATCATCATATTTAAAAGGCATAAAAATATCGGTCATCTGACTAAAAAGGTTTTCTCTCCCAAAACTGAAACCACCGACTGTCTAAAGTGATCAGCTGTTTGGCTTCAGCTCCTTCTTTCTTGTTCCATCAGGAGCCCTTTGAGGACGGCCTGGCCAATGGAGAAGAGCCCTCAGCAGCTGAGGAGGCAGCAGCACTGGCAGCAAAGGAGGCTAAAGGAGGATCCGTCAAGTTTGGTTGGGTCAAAGGAGTCCTGGTTAGTGTTACGTTCACAGCTGTGCTCTGCTTCTTCTTCAGAGCTTTCAGTGTGTTAAAATACCTCAAATGAAATAGAAGTCTTTCTTCCCAAAGAGTGGGCATGAATGAACGGCTTTGGTGTGACATAAACACTCAAACATGAAGCTAAAATACAGCAGAAGCTGGTTCAGCCGGTGTAACCAGAGTCTGCACAGTCCTGACCAGGCTTGGAGATGTGCTACTAAAGTCCTGCTCTGTCCCTAAATACTCACTTGTCATAACAGTGATTAGTAATTGGTAGCTACATATAGACCACTTTTTCCAATAGTTTCCAGTACTTTTAGCTTATTATTGAGGACAGGGCAAAAAGGAGAACAGGACATTTTACCCAAAAGCTAATTATGTACCTGTATCTTTGTATTACTGCAGCATCCTTTTCTTAGATATTTGGCTTAATTTCTGGCAGCTGTCATGTTGTCCAGCTCTACATTTGAATTAACTTCTGTTTGTGTTGCAGATCCGCTGCATGTTGAACATCTGGGGTGTGATGCTCTTCATCAGATTGTCCTGGATTGTTGGACACGCTGGAATTGGTACAAACAATCAGTCATTCTGGGAAATGTGTGAGCCCCCTTCATCACCCCAGTATCTAAACTAAAAGCAGATTAAATGAGAAGGGAGATGAGCTTAAACAGCTTGTTTTCAGGAAGAAGATGAACTGACAGACTGAACCAAGCTAAATATCATTTTTAACCCATTCATTCAAAGCTACTCTAGTAGAATCTAAGAATAAACTCATGGAGCCAGACATAAGCGGGATAGATCTTTCTGAATTTTCAATAGAGATAAAGGTGTTAAGCAGTCATATACCAACATGGACAAATGCATAACCCCCTGAGTTAAACAGATACTACCTCTATATTCTTCTGGGAGAGGCACTAATGATGTCAGCACAGGAACAAGCTCTGTGCACAAGATCGATAGATGCCGGGGTCTACCACACCAGGCAAGACCTCCCTGAAACAATCCAGCACATAACAGCAGGGTGCAAGATGCTGGCAGGCAGGGCGTACATGGAACGCCATAACCAAGTGGCCGGCATAGTATACAGGAACATCTGTGCCGAGTATGACCTGGAAGTCCCGAGGTCAACATGAGATACGCCCCCAAGGGTGGACAAGAATAACAGAGATCCTGTGGGACTTCCAGAACAGGTATTCAAATGATAGCGAACCATCCAGACATAATGGTGGACAAACCGTGGTGTGGTAATCGGAACACTCCCCAAACTGGGAGAGTGGCTCCAGCAGATTCCTGGAACAACATCAGAGATCTCATAAGAGCGCAGTCCTGGGAACAGCTAAGATACTGCAGGACCTTCAAACCCCCAGGCCTCGGTCAGAGGACCCGAGTTTGAAGAGCAAAGAACTTTTTAATAAAAACACTGGGGGGGGGCATTTGGTACATTTGCTTTGTAACTGTGCTGAATTTGACTTTGAAAAGCTCCTGGTGTAATTTTATGTAAGACTGTTGATTATTACTCGCTTACCTGTAACATCAGATATTTTTCATGTTTTTGTAAAACAGGATTGACTATTGCTATCATCCTGATGGCCACTGTGGTCACCACCATCACCGGCCTGTCCACCTCTGCTATAGCAACCAACGGCTTTGTACGAGGGGGTGAGAAAGCACATCAAAACTCTGAATTATGTGCTGCAAAAATAACATCCTGAATGGGGCTACTTGCCATGTACAAGCACTGCTCGAATGTATTAAAATAGCAACATATTATATCACTCAACATCTGAATTTCATGTAATCCAGGAGGGGCATACTACCTGATCTCCCGAAGTCTGGGGCCGGAGTTCGGAGGCTCCATTGGTCTTATCTTCGCCTTCGCCAATGCTGTAGCTGTGGCCATGTATGTTGTAGGCTTTGCAGAGACGGTTGTTGAGCTGCTCAATGTAAGAAATGCTCTAGTATACTTCCAGAAATCTCTGCTAAATGAGAATGGAATCTTGTGTTGGATTCATCTGTTAATTGGCTGCAGGACGTTGATGCCCTGATGACAGATGAGCTCAATGACATTCGGATCGTTGGGACTTTGACCATCATCTTGTTGCTGGGAATCTCTGTAGCTGGGATGGAGTGGGAAGCCAAGGTATGACTGCAGTAATGTTGCAGAAAATGTGTTCAAACACAAAGCTTTCAGCTGAGATTTCAATAAAAGGACATAAAACAGTTTTTGTCATTTGTTTTTACCGGATGTAAACCTGAAGCCTCTGATCAGGTATTTCTCGAGCTCTTAGGAGAAGATCTGCCAATGTCTGTGTTCATTTCTGAATGCAATTCTGTAATCTACCTAAAGTTATGAATGAGAAAAGATCTTATTTTGTGTGCTGGCAGCATGGCTAAGAGTAAGAATATTTTGTCCAGAATGAATGATTTCTTTAAATAATGAAATTAAATCTTATATACACAAAAATGTAACCAACAAGATGCAACCTCATGATGTCTGTGCGTAAACAAGCTGTTTCAAATGAAGGCCAGAACCCCAAATTCACACACATCAACCAGCATTCATGTTTGTAATGGAGTCATTTTATCTGAGAAAATGTAAGAAATATCACTTACTTCACTCCGACTTTTTCTCTTTATGCCCATCAGGCTCAAATTGTCCTCCTGGTGATTCTGCTGGCAGCCATTGCCAACTTCTTCTTAGGATCCTTCATGCCAACAGAAGCCAAAGAGCCTAAAGGATTTTTTGGCTACCACAGTCAGTCTGCAGTCTTAGATCCCTTCACAAGGAAATTAGCATCCCTAAATTTAGTATTAGGATTTATAATAACGACCTGTCTTAAATGTTCTTCTGCCTTGGCTCTGTTCTTCTACAGCTGCCATCCTTCTGGAGAACTTGGGTCCGGACTTCAGAGATGGGGAGACGTTTTTCTCTGTGTTTGCTATTTTCTTCCCTGCAGCTACTGGAATTCTGGCTGGAGCCAACATCTCCGGAGACCTAACTGTAGGCTTTACACCTTTAAATAAGCGCATTTTTACAGTATTTAAAATGTTTCAACATTTAAATTTCTATATTTTGGCAAGTTTGGCATGTTGCAGCATTACCAACTGGTTATGTTGTGACAACATTGCTCTTTGGTTACACAATAATCAGAACACACAGAGACTTTTCTACAAAGTTGCAGTGAAGCTATAGAACTTCTGTCCATTTACTAATGTAACTATGACCTCATATCAAAGTCAGGGATTTAATATTGTATTTCTTTAATCACATGTAACATTTGTAGCATGTATGCACAACTCTTTGGCAACATTGTGATGGGGACCTGGTTTTTAACTTGCCTGTCAAGCAGTTGAAAAAGGTTAATAGAGGACATTACCACAACAATGCCCCAACCAGTGTTTGTAGGGGCAATCTTCATCACCGCATTACTGCGATTTAACATTTGGGTGAGCTCAGAGAAGTAGACTGTTCAAAACCTTTACCATACTTTGGGTTTGGCTCAGCCACAAGACTAGACCTCAAGAGGTTCTTGGAGGGTCAAAGCCAGTGATTCAGGCCAGGACTCAACTCAACTCAAATATACGTTATTGTCCCCACAGGGAACTTTGTGCTGCCACAATAAATACAATACAGTATAACAAAAAAAGTCATGTTAAAAATGCATAAAACCCCCCCAAAGAAAAGTTCAGTAAAAAACAAAAAAATGAAACAATAGAAGACATATTGCACATTCCCACATACATTCCAACAGTGAACAAGTCAGCCAATCAGTTAGCTAAAACATCAGAGCGTGACAAAAACTGTATGCCGACTTTAATTAGTAATCTAATTGATGTAGGAACAAATGAGTTTTTAAATCTGTTAAGTCTGCAGGCCGGGGTTCTAAACCGTTTGGTGTCAGTTCGTATTGCTGGTTGAGGATGTGAGCGCGGTCAGACAATACCCAACGAGTAAGTCTGAGCACAGACTCTTCATAGATGGACTGCAAGGAGGAATTATTGGTCTAACCTGCTGTATCACCTTCATTGCAGTTTGTACCATACGGTTGAGTTTGGTTTTTTATTGCACGGAGAGATTGCCGTACCAAACCTGATGATGCTCTCCAACACGGCCTGATAGAACAAAAACACAAGTTTCTGATTCACCCCAAAAACTCATGGATTCATCCAAAGCTAAAATCTCCTCACTGTTGCCTATAAACTATAGAATAAAGGTATCACTAGAAGAATGCAGTCTTCTGAGACTTCTTCGAGCCTGTATTGTTTCCTGCTGACTCTGTTACATTTACTATCTTTGGCCCATGTTGATGCAGCATGTTTCTCTGTTGTGAATGTCACAGCTTTGAAAAGAAAACCCACCTTCCAAAATGACCTTTACATAGAATTTGTTACTAGATTATAATTTTGGGTTTTAAATCTTTTGTGCTCCTATTTCATGAATCTCTCTATGTCTATGACATTTGAGAAGTATAACATGTATAAGATAAGTCTAACCTCCTCCTGTTTCCATCTTTAGGATCCTCAGTCTGCAATCCCTAAAGGCAGTCTGTTGGCCATCCTCATTACAGGGGTTACCTATGTGGCTGTTGCCATCTCTACAGGTATTCAGATTTGAACCGTTATCAGCCTGTGTAACACATTTTACTAACGTTTCCAAGATTCACACCAGTATTATTACAGTGAAGATGATGATGAAGATGATGGCTGTCAGCTATCAACAGATAATAGACTTTTCTCTTGGTTTGACAGCAACATCTTATTGGCATGTAAACACTGTGTAAATACAAGATGACTGTCGATTCCGGATCTGAAAGTGAAGCCTTAAACCTGCAGTTTTCTAACAGCCAAAAATATCTCCAGTTGTAAAGAACTCTGAGGGAAAACAGCCCTTCACTCCTTTATCCTGTCCAAAATCAGTAGTACATTAATATGAAAGTGCTGTTGAAAGTTGATAGACCAGGTGTAGAGTGAAAGCTTTGCAGACAGTTTCATTTTCACTGGAAGCTTCTGGAACATGATCTGTGTTTCACTGTTTGCAGGTGCCTGTATTTTGAGAGATGCAACCGGTGACCACAACGACACGGTGAGCCCCACGGTGAACTGCACCGACGCCGCCTGCACGCTCGGCTATGATTTCTCCATCTGTAAGGAGGGCGGCTGCCCATATGGCCTGATGAATGATTTCCAGGTAACGCTGCAGCATGTTAAGGAACGGCAGGCTGACGTTACGGTGCTCACAAACTCCAAGAAAATCTAAAGAATAAGAGTTTTCACAGTAATTTTAAATAAAATATCTGTTCCAAGTGCAACACTTGATAAGCTTAGACTTATTTTCTGGCTGCCTTTTGGTCTTCTGGTGAATTTGTTAACATGTTTGCTTTTTTGTACTTATTGTGTTGGTTGTTCCAAGAACCGTAGAGAACGCACTACACTGACTCTATAATAGTGACAATGATCAATGTTGATCTTAAGTATGACTTTGGTAGAAAACTGTGCAAAATGAGTTATTTTTAAAACCCTGCTTTGATGTTGGGATGATCTTAGCTTGAATTAAACAGTGATTGGTAATGTCGGGATATTGTAATTTGTAGCACGTTTCCACACCCGTGAGGCACTGTGTATGCACTTTGTAATACATGTAATAGGAATAATCAATTAAAAGATCTCAGGAACTACAGTAATTGCCAGATGCAAGGTGTGTTAAATTAAAACAGGTGTTCCATAAACACTGTGTTAAATTAGAAAGAAGTCCGGTTTGCATTATTGAATGATAACATGTTTTTTCGGAGGGAGAGAGAAATGTTTCTGTTTTGGTTCATGGCCAATAATGACTAAACTCAGTGGTGCTGTGTTAAATGGGGTAAAGCTCAAAGATGGTGCCATCTGTGCAAGTAGACTCTTTAGTAATGAGGGTCTGGAGCACCACCTGATGCAGCGTTCCTGGTTCCTCTTGTGGCTGAAGGCAGTTCATTCTGGATAGCAGCTTTTCATGCAGGTCAGAATAGTCTGTGAAGTGGCGCTGCTCAGATGCCTACAAGCTTTATATGTATATAACTAATTTAAAAGAGCAGTTTAAGTTTTGTTTTTAAAAAATAAAATAAAGTTTATATTAGGGAGAAAACCGCAAAAATCATATGACCCCCATGAGCTGCACATGGCAACAGTGGGAAGGAAGAACTCCCTTTAAATAGGAAGAGACCTCCAACAGAACCAGGCTCAGGAAGGGGCAGCCATCAGACATGACCGGATGGGCCTGAGGGGAGAGAGAAGACAGAAAAGGAGAGGACAGAGAGAAGAGACACAGCAAGTTGGATGAGGAGACCATCACTGCAGGAAAATGATGCTTTCAGCTGATATTAAGACACATTAAGAGACATTTATTGTTGACTGCAGTCAAAACTCTCAGAGAAGCTTAGGAATTTGTATTACATAAAGGCGAGCACACACAGGCAGTGTGATGTGAATTGAATCGCCCACATCTATTGTTTTCAATGGAAGCCTACACACTGGCGTCAGTGCTGTGTCAAGATACAAAACTGTCCCATTTCCTGTTGTCCACACACATCCTCAAAAGCAGCAGTTCGATCAGACTGACATACTGGTTTAACAGTAACACTTACATTGTTACACTGTGTGAGCAATGGGTTTAATTTGAGGCTATGGTCTCTGGAGCTTGAAAAAAGGCAAGTGGACCTCTTTTTGTTTCTTGAAGACGTTTCGCCTCTCATCCGAAAGGCTTCTTCAGTTCTCAGCCAAATGGTGGAGAGACCCAGGTATTTAAACCCCTGTGGGTGTAGTCCCCTGGAGGTGTTATGACCCTCTGTTGTTCATGTGATTAAACACATGTGCCAAGGTGTGAAGAGGGCGTGGGTCATTTCAATCAGTGGTTTCAGTTGAAACCAATAAAGGACTACGCTCCATTGTTCCATGTGGCCTGTTGGAGTCGCTGGAACAAAGGTGTGAATGGGGGTTGAGACGTCTGGGAGGGAGCTCAGGACAGCACTGTAAGCGGGGGAAAGGTGGTGGCGTAATCCACCTCCTCTATTCAAGGATGGTTGTTCACAGTGGA
>VUQJ01026928.1:0-20249 GCA_015108635.1 Andinoacara biseriatus
TTTCTAAGCCCCCCCCCCCCCCCCTCAAAAAAAAGTGTACCACGAAAATGTTGGTCTTTTGTCATGACATTTAATTTCACTGGGTATTTTATTGTAATAGGACGTATTAAAAACATTACCTGGGTTGCGGGAGGGCTGGAGCCTTTCCCAGCTGTCACAGGGTGAGAGACAGGGTACTCCCCTGTAATCTGTAATAAACAGCCATACCTATATATTAGAATATTTAGGGTGCAATAAAGTGATTTGAATCTGAATATGAATGTGTACTGTACTGCATGTATGCAAAATGTACATGCAGCCACACTGTACACAGTGGCAGTCGAGCAGTTTGTCATCTGTATATCCGATCTTGTGTCAAAAAGTGATTTCCTGTATTTGCAAAAAATAATATATAATAAAGCAATCTAAGTCTAAGTCTATCCATTTATTTTGCGTCATAAAGAACATTTCTTTCACATGGTAGAAGCTGCAATCAGTTTTTGGCAACACCGGAAGCCAGTGTTGCCAACCTAGTGAGTTTATCACTAGGCCTTTTCAGACCTCCCAGTGATTTTTTTCTTCTTCCAGAAAAGGACTAGCAACAAATTTAGCAACTTTTTCTGGTGACATCAGCAATTTTTTGGAGCGTTTTGGAGATATGCCAGTGTTGTGCCAAAAAGTGATTGTCTGACAAAATGATTTCTGGTATTTGCCAAAAAAAGATTGGCTGTATTTAAATTGCTGTAGATGAATTTTTTGGCCTAAGATCTGTGAAACACGTCTCAAACATATAGCTTATGAGTGATATCATTTTGAGCGAGAAGGTGTCACAAGGTAGAAGCTGCAATCACTTCTTGACAAAGTGACTTTCATATTTTCTTTATTATTGAGGGTATAAACTATCATTGACGTCAAAGTTTTTCTGAGAGATCTGGCGAAGAGGGCTGCAAAAATTGCAAAAAATGTAACATGTACGTGTCATGTAATTTTTGTAACTGCAATGCACTACAGGAAAATATGGGGGCAGTATTTCTTCTAATGAAGAAGAAAGTAGCGTGAACAACATAATGATAGTGAACAGAGAGGAGGGTGGAGAAAATGAAAGAAAATCGAGAAAGGATGTCAAAGGTGTGAGAGCATTAAACAGAAAACAAAAATAAATTTGAATGCAGACTGTGCAAAGCAGAACTTTCCTTCCACTGCAGCATTACGGCAATGTGCGAGCCTTTAAAATGCCAGCACCCTGGGTACGTTTTAAAGAGTTGTTACAATGGGGGGAATTCCCATATCTGGCACCTGACCTAGATCACTGAACAACTGACAGCAGCTAGATAGTAAGAAACTGGGGAATCCCACATGTTTAGGTAAAGAGCCAGTCGAGTTATACTAACATCAGTTCTATGCTGCAGCCTTATTGATTAGCCTGTAATGCCAACCTCTGATTGGCATTGTCTATCATGTTGATCATGGATGATTCATGGACATAAATAGTAAAGACTATGATAATTAATAAACATTAAAGCCATACCTACTGCTCATCAATATTGCTTGACTATAAACATGATTGCATTATGTTTTGTACTTCATTGCCTTTTGATTATAGTGATTGTACTGTTGCACTCAATGTGATCCCATGTCCTATATTGAGATTCACAGCCAGCTAAACTCACTCTCTCATGACTTCCTCCTAGGAACAGGCACGTGTTGCAGTTGGACAGGATTTAATGTAAAAAAGTGTGAAACTGAAACTGCTGGGTCAATTCCTGGCTGCTCCAGTCTGCATGTCAAAGTATCCTTGGGCAAGATACTGAACTCCAAGTTGCTCTCTGATGCAACCGTTGGATTATAAATGTGTGTGCATGTTTGAAAGCACTTTGATACAGGAAAAAAAAACAGTGCTTTGTGTGAACGGATAAATGCAAATGTGTTGTATAAAGCACTTTGAGTGCTCAGCTGCAGTAGAAAAGCACTATATACAGTGGTATGCAAAAGTTTGTGCACCCCTAATAATTTTCATGATTTTCCTTTATAAATCATTGGTTGTTTGGATCAGCAATTTCAGTTAAATATAGGGTTGCCACCCATCCTGTAAAATACAGAATCGTCCTTTATTTGGCAACTAAATATTGCGTCCCATATTGAACCAATACAGGATGAGATTTGTTCCGTATTTTCAAAAATGTCCGACACTCATGTTTGTCACACACACATCAACACTTAAGCACAGACTAAAACACAGGAAATACTAAGGCCAGCAAAATTGTCGTGTATCCTCTCAGGATCCGCCGGCCGCCTGCTACAGACTGGTGTTACCCGCTGGCGCTGCTGTCACTATTTCCTAGTCAACAGACATCACGTCACACACCGGCGCCTTTTAAAAAATGTCCGCTACTACACCCGACACTCCACCACGTCCCCTGAAGCGAAAACATTTGCAGAGATACAGATGTAAGTAGGAAGAGGCACATCCATGGCTCAACAGCTTCAGTGGGGATGAGTTTTCCTTTCAGTATTGTAGCAACCATAATGTGTTAGTACAAACTAATTTAAACAGGAAGACTTATTTTATATTATTGCATAAATATATGAATTATAAGTGGAGGCCAGCAATGGATGTAAGCAGAAGTCAAGCAACACCATCAGTTTTTCTGTCTGACTTATGGATTGATGGTGTCTACCACAAAATGGTTCAACAAGGTAATTTCTGGATTTTATGGAAAACCAAAATCAGAAACTTGCATCATAATGTTGTCTGATAGGTAAGGGAAACTTCTATGGTGCCATCAATTATTAGTATGTGTTTCTATTTAAAACATTTTTTTTTTCAAATTTCAAACCTGTTTTTGCCAAGTTCTCAAAAATCAGTTAAATAAGTAAATAGAAAATGTTTATTTTTTTCAATTACATATATATATATATATATATTTCATAGACCTAAAATGCTTGTAGAGCTTTCAGTGTGTTCTTTGTCAAAATATTGATTTTATTTTTAAGGAATACAGAGTACAGTTATCCTTTTATAATTTTTTAAATCAATGTGATTTAACTGTTTGGATGATCTGATTCAATTTAACAATTTGTCATCTCACTCATTCACTCTAGGTTACCACAGCTGAGGTGACACAGGTGTACCACACAGTCAGACACAATCTCAGCTACAACAGTGCTGACTGTGCACATAAACTGAATCAAAAGATTCTAGCGGATTCAAAAACTGTAAAAGGAAATTAATTTAGGGAGAACAAAGGCAGAGGTAGTGGTTAAATATGTCCTTGCTCCAGTTGGTGATGTTGTCAAGGCCTAACATCAGATAAACCCCTCCCATTCTCATTACAGAAAGATGCATCAAATAAAGGCAACAAGAAGATTTTTTCCCTTGCTGTTCAACACTTCAGAAAAACTCACACAGAGACGAGATGACCAGTTCTATGGCTACTTAACTAAAATGAAGCTGCAGTGTCTCCTTCCATGTGATGCAGACATGGCAAGGGCAGAGTTTACTGCATTTCTCAACACAGCAGTCTCATATGTTGAGAAATGGTTCAACTTTTCAGAAGACAACTGGCTGTTCTCACTGCCGCCTCTCTCTCCACACCATGGCACCTGGACCTTCAGTGACATTGAGAGGGTGCCACCAAGATCAACGTCATCCATAAAGTCAGCATGGATGAACTTTATGATGAATGTTCTACAGCAAAAGCCATTCTGAAGAGGGTCAAAGCAGATGCTGAACATGAGTGGAAGTTCAAAGGTGTGGCTGCCAGGTGGGTGGCTCTCTTTCAAGAGGCTGATCTGCCTAACATGCTGACTATCTTCAGCCACATCCTGAGCATCCCGGCCTCCACTGGATATGTCGAAAGAATATTTTCCAGAATGGCCAACAAATGGAGTGACTGCAGGAATAAGTGCTCCATTGAGCTCATGATGAGTGAGCTAGTGCTCACCTTCAACTTTGAGCAGACCTGTTCAGAGTTTTACAACAGTGCTTTGAAAGACAAAGAGTTACTCATTGCCGCAAGGAGTAACAAAAAATACACTTGGAAAAAGATGTAACTCAGTAAAGAAGAGAGGGGAATCTGTTGAATGTTTAAATTTGGTTTTATTCCACAAAGAAGAGAAACACAAAGGTTTCTAAATAATGTAATGTTTTGCACAGTTTCCTTAGGTAAAAACTTCCCCAAGAACAGTTGCACTTTAAGGCTGCAGTATGTAACTGTTACAAAAATATTTTTTACATATTTGCAAACATTTACACATTTTTATACAAGTTATATACTGTTACATTAAGGTCTCAACTTATTTAGTTTATATTTTAAAAGTTCATTATTGCACACAGATTAGGTGCTAGTCCCTTATTTTCTTTTATGAAAGGTGGCAACCTCAGTTAAATATATTATATAGCAGATAAACACAGTGATTTTTGAGGAGTAAAATAAGTTTATAGGATTTACATAAAGTGTGCAATATTTATTTAAGCGAAATTAGGCAGGTGCATATGTTTTGAGCACCCTTGTCATTTTATTGATTTGAAAACCTTTAGCACTAATTATCGGAACACAAAATTTGTTTTGTAAGCTCACTGACCCTTGACCTGCATACACAGGTGAATCCAATTATGAGAAAGGGTTAAGGTGGACAATTGTGAGTGTTTCTCCTCTTTGCATCTTCTCTGAAGAGTGGGAAAATGGGAGCCTCAAAACAACTCTCAAATGAGCTGAAAACAAAGATTGTTCAACATCATGGTTTAGGGGAAGGATACAAAAAGCTATCTCAGAGATATCAGCTGTCAGTTTCCACTATGAGGAACATAGTGAGGAAATGGAAGACCACAGGCACAGTTCTAGTTAAGGCTTGAAGAGGCAGGCCAAGAGAAGAGATGGTGAGAACAGTCATAGTCAACCCACAGAGCAGTTCCAAAGACCTAAAACATCATCTTGCTGCAGATGGTGTCACTGTGCATCGATCAACTATTCAGCGCACTTTGCACAAGGAGAGGCTGTATGGGAGAGTAATGCAGAAGAAGCCTTTTCTGCGCACACGCCACAACGAAGCAACAGAGTCGCTTGAGTTCTGCTAAAGCACATTTGGACAACCCAGCTTCATTTTGGAATAAGGGGCTGTGCACTGATGAAACTAAAATTGAGTTATTTGGACATAACAAGGGGTGGTGTGCATGGTGGAAAAAGAAAACTGCATTCCAAGACAAACACTTGATACCCACAGTAAAATCTGGTGATGGTTCCATCATGCTGTCAGGCTGTGTGGCCAGTGCATGTACTGGGAATCTAGTGGTTAAAGTTGAGGGTCACATGGATTCAAGTCAGTATTAGCGGATTCTTGAGAACAATGCTCAAGAATCAGTGACAAAGTTGAAGTTGCCCTGGGGCTGGATACTTCAACGAGACAACAACCCTAAACACTGCTCAAAATCTACTAAGCCATTCATGCAGAGGAACAAGTACAACATTCTTGAATGACCATCTCTACGGTGGCCCAGAGGTGTCAGGCCAAATACAAAAGCCGCAACACAAAATACAAAAGCCACAACAGAAATACAAGAGCCGCAACACAAATACAAAAGCCACAACGGAAGTAACACAACATAAGTTTTTTTTCAGACCGTGGGCCACTTTCGGCCCCGCCCCTACTTGTGGCCCGCGAATTGATATGTTACTTATTTGACATTTCACCTCCCCCTCCAATTAAGAGAGTCAAAAAAGTAACATAATCCTTTTATGCTGAATGCATCAGCCGTGGCAGACTGTACTTCAAAAAAGCGGCCCACAGTCTGAAAAAAAACGTATGTTGCGTCACTTCCATTGCGGCTCTTGTATTTGTGTGGCGGCTTTTGTATTTGTGTTGTGGCTTTTGTATTTGGCCTGACACCTCTGGGCCACCGTACATCTCAGTCCCCAGACCTGAATATTATTGAAAGTCTGTGGTGTGACTTAAAGCGGGCTGTCCATGCTCGGAAACCATCAAACCTGACTGAACTGGAGATGTTTTGTAAAGAAGAATGGTCCAAAATACCTTCAACCAGAATCCAGACAATAGAAGCTATTGGAAGCATTTATAGGCTGCATTTCTGCAAAAGGAGGATATACTAAATATTGATATAATTTTTCTGTTGGGGTGCCCAAACATATGCACCTGTTGAAATAAATTAAATTAAATTTGTTTAAATAATTATTGCACACTTTCTGTAAATCCTATAAACTTAATTTAACTTCTCAAATGTCACTGTGTTTATCTGCTATATGATATATTTAAGTGAAATTGCTGATCCAAACAACCAATGATTTATAAAGAAAAATCATGAAAATTATCAGGGGTGCCCAAACTTTTGCATACCACTGTAAGAACTAGTCCATTTAATGTTGAAGTTTTACCTTTCTGTAAAACGCTGATGGAGATAGTTACAGAGGTTTTGCATACTGAACAAGCTGCTCCGAATTGACGATTATTGCTGACTAATAGAAGATGAAAGCTTAAAATAATTAACTACACTGCTAATGTTTTTAAACAAAAAGTAAAATCAAAATTTAAACACAAATTGATTATTGATAGATTCTGTCAGTGAATAGTGCATTTTAGATGTGATATGACAAAAAGCACCGGGATCGTGCAGCAATACTGTATGTGTGTACTCTGCTACACATGAACATACAGAAAGAAATATGGCAGAAAAAAGTGGTGCTCTGTTCTAAACATTTAGGGTAACAACTCAGTGAAAAGCTACTTTAGGCGAGAGACCCAAAGCTTTGGCCCTTACAAGTACAGGGAATAATCTCATGCCAATGATGGACTGGCTTTCCAAATAAATTAACAGTCATAGCAGCATAATGGCAGTCGTGCATGCTTATTTTCACCCTTACTTGATGCACTAAGTTGTCTGTCGCTACTCTTAGTTTGTCATGTTCATTTGAATTCTATGCTTTGCTGTGAAAGGGATCAAATGCGACAATACATATTTGTCCCACAAATAAGTGTCCTACCGAATATCGTGTATTTATTTATTGGTACAAAAACTGCGTATGTCAACAGGCAGAAGCAAATTAACATGACATTAGCATTCAACCCGATCTTCACACTTAATGACAATGGTAACAGCTCTCCCAGAACCACAAACCAGGAATTTTAACCCCCACCAGATGCATGAACCTCATCACACCTTTCCCAGCTTTCTTAAGACTTGACGATAAATAAACAACAATAATCACATTATTAACATGATTTATTAAATGTGTGTCATATCATTAATTTTATAAATACTGTATGGATTTCTTAATTTTTAAATGCAGTAAACTGCCTGCCGCAAACCACTTTCTGTCATTCTTTTAAATTTAAAATTTGTGCTCTGAAAGCAGCACAGATAAAAGATCCCAGACTATCATTAGCATTACAGGTGGCAGGTTAGGCGCTCTCCCACCCCCACATGAGGACAAATATCAAATGTAACACTGTGCCCTTCTGCATGAGTACATGGTTCTCTTTGGAGGAATTGCCTGAAACTAATTACCAAACATTGTCATAAAAGCAGTTCTCCTATTTGTATTTTCCAAAACTGTAGGGCGACATTAAAATGAGAGATATTTTTCTTTTCTCCTTTTAGTGCTTGTTGTTGAACTGCACTGATACATTTGCATCACAGTGAAACTTTTTTGCCTCTTAATGATAAGGTGTGAAATAAGAGATTTCTTCCTGCAGACAAGATTTGAGTCTCTCTTCCAGAGTTGTACACAATGAGAATGTAAAACTACTGGTGAGATAATCGAGTTTAGGTAGCTGCTCTGCACTGAGTTGGCACATGGTATTAAAGAGGATAATAATGGTGGAATTATATTTTTATTTGGTTCTATGTGCCATATGTCAGAACAAGATTCAGAAAGCGATTAAAGTGGTGGGTGGGTTCATTTACACTTCCAAAGGAACCACCTGAGTCTAATAATAGATTAAATGCAGGGTCAAGGCTGTTATTTTTATCCTCTACTTGGATATTAAAATATAATTATTTTATCTGAACTGAGCACTAAATCAGATTTTAAAAAAGGCCGAGAAATCAGATCTCTGAGTAAGAGGTCAATTGTAGATAACAAATAAAATAGTTTTTGAATTTTCCAGTTAAGGTCGACAAGGCTGAGAGTCAGGTTTTTAAATGAATTAAATCTCTGTCTGGGTCTTTGGTTAATTAACAAGCTGGAATGGAAACTTGCTGCTTCTCCTCCTCCTTGGCCTGTGATTTGAGCATTCTGACAGTTAGTGTGACTCAGGAGTGTTGATTAATTTAAACTTTAGTTTAAACATTCATCCAGCTGTAACCAGGTTTCAGTCAGAATAAATCAATATGTCAATCAATTATTAAATCATTTACTAACAGCGACTTAGAACAGAGAGACCCAAGGTTTAATGATCACCTTTAAACTCTTTTACTCTTTGGTGCAGTTGTGTTTATTGTTCTTTCTTTGTGAATTTCATGCTTAAATTTTTTGTTTTTTTCTGGATTTTTATTTATTTATTTATTTATTTTAGTGGTCTGGGAGCAGACACAGTATATGGAGATGTGGTTTTACGGGAATGACAAGAGGAGAGAAAGTGCAGAGAGGTAAGACTGCAACTTTGCTTGCTGGTCTCAACCCTGGATAGTGACATTTTGAGGGGTTTAATAAATTTAGCTAGATTTCTAGAAATGAGACCTGCTCCATCCAAAGTGGGATGGCCAGCAGTATCATATTTCCTTCTATGTTGCCATCTCTGGCCCCTGGAAGACCATCAACTATAGTTGCTGGTGTCGCTAAATTCATGTTTCTCAAAATGGAGTTGCCAATACCCAGAGTTTGTTCCACTGTGGTGTGTCACTGAGTGGGGAAAAATGATTTGAAACTTGAATGGGTTAGTGTTATACCAGGAGGCGATTCTGTTCTGTCTAAGCAGCTGGAGTGATTTCCCAGCTGCTCAGGAAAATCTGCTGGGGTAGAGCTATTGGTGGCTAAGCTATCTTGGGCCACACCAACTACAGGGGCCTGGCTAGCCACCGGATTTTCCACGGTGGGGAAAATCCAGCTACGAACAAGCTACATCACTTGACACATAGCAGAGTGATAATGCTGGTACAGGTGAAAAATAGTTGGCTATCAACCAACATTCTATTATAATGATTTTTAGGTGTGTCTAATTTTAACTCTCAAAAATTCAGACAACAATGCAATCAAATTTATAAATTTTACAAAGATATGTAGATTTTAACAAATCTAAAAAAAAAATCAACATTAAAAATGTAAAAATCTATTTTGCTGTGAACACCTCATGAATTAATTTTAGAAAAATAGTCTGTACATGGAGGTATGAAGCAAAATATGCAAAGTTGACACAATGATTTTTTTCCTTTCCAAAAGTAATTCCATATTTTGGTAGTGACAAATTTTGATAGAGTTGTTATGTGATGACTTGAAAGTACAAAATTAACATTGAGTGTTATAGATATGAGTGCTTTATATAGAGCAACAGATATCTAGTAAAGTTTTGACAAAAGAGAATACAAATTTATTCAAATTGCAACTCTGAATTCGAACTAATTCATTAGACTGGTTCATATACACATTGATACACCCATGATTTGAAGCTTTCTTTGTTAGAAGAGCCATAGTATCCAGAGTCTTGTAGTACGAATGTAACACTATAAATAAAGGTTCGAGTCCCGACCTAGTCGCTTTTTACTGCATGCCTTCCCTCATCTCTCCTCCTGCTTTCCTGACTTTCTCCACTGCAACACTATCAAATAAAGCTGCAAAAGGCCAAAGAAATGTTCAGGTTAACATTTAACACCTTGGACAGGATAGTTTCCTGTCATATGTTATAGAAGTGTGTGATTAAGGCCTCATTTAGACTTTGTGGTTGCTATGTACATAACCTACATAAGTGGCCGACATCATTGCTGACATTTATGCTTTTGCAAGATCAATTGTGTGTGAAATTCCACTACCACTACTACCACTGCTACTGCTTGAGTGATATAAAAATGTTCCTGGCACAGCTCATAGAGCCAAATGCCTAATTTTTATCTGATTTTGGCCATCTTAGTTCTAGGTTATGTTTCATTTTTTGTTAATATTCTTTATTTCAGTTTATTCATACCGTCCCTGTGCTTCCTGTTACGTCTCTGGCCCCATTTACACGACAACATTACCAGTGGAAACGGCATCATTTTGCCATTGTCTTTTCCAAAAAGTGGCGTGTTTACACTGAGACATTTCAGAAATGATCTCCATTTACACGGAAACGCAAAATGCTGGAAACGCTGCACATCCTATTGCCAGGCCACAAGGTGGCAGTGTGGATAAAGGAGCCGCAACCATGTGCGAGTGCCCCCTTTTCCAAAAAGCAGCGTTTTCGTCCATTTACATGGAAACGGAGACCAGAATTTTTCAGAAATGCTCCACTCTGGAGCCCATTTCCAAAAAGTTTGGTTTTTATTCCATTCTCGTGTAAACGGGATGCCAAAACACTTACAAACGTAGCTGTTTTTATTTTGAAACATCATACAAACAGGGCCTCTGTCTGTCTATGGAGTTACTCTAGGAAGTGCTGCAGCAATTGTTAAGTCATTTTTTTGTTCTTAATTTCACATCACCAGCTGTTTGTAGCTCCTTCTTGCATGTTGGCATAGACTGGCTGTACTCAACAATATTGTTTTTACCTCAAGTGGTGAAACAAGTTTGTTTCCACCTTTTAACACAAACCGGTTTCTTGAATGTTTTACAAATTATTGTGCTTTGTTGGTGGCCAACATGCTGCTCTGGCTCCCTGATATGTTTGGGTTTGTCTTGCTGTTATATGCACTAGGGAACATAAATAGAGGGTGTTGCTATTTCATCGATATTGTGATATGATGGTTTTAAATTACATAAAAATTTAAACCAATATTATCAGACGATTTGATTATGGCATAGCCCTAGCTCTCACTCTTATATGGTGACATCCTCTGATGTTTTCACGCTGTTCTTCTTGAACTTTCTCATTTAATATTACACCTGCAGAGTTAACACAAACATTTTACCTCTCTGTACTCTGTTGTGTACGCCTGAGTCCAGACATCAATGTCAGAGTGGAGACAATTCTGATAGACTACCTTTGGGCCTTTTATTTGGGGATGTAAATTGCTTGTATGTTTTTTAATTGCATGTAACCCCTGGGCTTTTAAAGCCCATGTGTTTAAGAAAGATTTCTGCTCATGTTTATAACTTTCACAAAATGAAAAATGTGGAATATACTATATTGCCAAAAGTATTCACTCTGCCTTTACACCCATATGAACTTGAGTGGCATCTCATTCTTAATCCCATAGGGTTTAATATGATGCAGTCATAACAGCTTCAACTCTTCCGGGAAGACCTTCCACAAGGTTTAAGAGTGTCTTGATGGAAATTTTCTTCCAGAATTGCATTTGTGAAGCGAGGTACTGATGTTGGACGAGAAGGCCTGGTTTGCAGTTTCTGAGAGGAATGAGAACACATCTCCACTGCTCTAGAGTACAGTGGCGGGGTGCTTTGCCCCACTGCATCTGATGCTTTGCATTGCATTTGTTGATGTAAGGCTTAGATGCACCAAAAAGGTCAGGTTGCACACTGTTCTTGAGCTAATCTGAAAGTCTATGAAATTTGGAGGTCTGTAGTAATTGGTTCTTCAAAAAAGTTGGCGACCCTTGCTCACAATGTGCCTAGGCGTTTGCTGAGGCCGTTCTGTCATTTTACATGGCCTACTACTTCATGGCTGAGTTGCTGTCGTTCCGATTCACTTCCACTTTATTATAATACCACTAACAGCTGATTGCAGAATATTTAGTAGCAAGGAAATTTCAGGACTGAACTTGTTACAGGGTAGCCCACTGGAATTCATTCCCAAGTGCAACCCATTATTTTATTAATGTTTGTAGAAGAAGTCTGAATGCCTAGGTGCTTGATTTTTATATCCCTGTAGCCATGGAAGTGATTGGAGCACCTGATTCAATTATTTGTATGGGTAAGTGAATAAGTTTGGCAATACAGTGTATATCAGTGAATATTTTAAGAAACTGTGCTACACTGTAAACCCGAACAGTACTATGAGCTTATAAAAATTGAAAACACCACACTCATAAGCAGCCAAATAGTTCATGCAACTCAAAACTGTTGAGTGCTCTGAACGACTAATCAAGTTTTACGTTTACGGGACTCTACATTTATGATTAAACATGGCTAGTTAAATAAATATTTCTAAGTGTGAGGTACGATGATGTCAGTTTACGTGCGCGACGTACACAGACTCGTCACCATCCTGTGGCCCCTGAAAATTTCCATCAACATGGCGACTATTTCAAGCGGCAGCTGGCGGTACCTGGAGCAACAGGTAAGTGAATTAAAAATACCTGAGAAATCTTATTTTCTGCCACTGACCTTGTTAGAATATTGTAACGTAGGAAATATTTTGTCATTGCACCGTTTTTACATTTGCTAGTATGTTTAATGATGCAGCCTGCTGTTTGCAGTCCATGTCTCATTTGTCTCATTTGTCTCATTTTCTGGTTATCTGGTGTTTAAAACTTAGGCAATGGGCTTGAAGCATTTGTTGTCAGTGCACTAAACAATACATGGTTGTGATTTTCTGCCACATCAGCAGAGTTTCAGGGAAGATTCAAACAGTCCACTGCGCTGTTTGCTGCGCTTTTTTTGAATTTTTTTGTGACAGTGCACGCACATGCTTGGTTTATCAAGGCCGCTACGTAGAGCTGTGTGTTATGAGATTCGTACTACAATCTCACAATATAACACACCGTTTCCCTGTGATCTACAGAACATTATATTTTTAATATGCACAGCATATTTGCCAACGCGCTTTCTCTGTCCGATGATGGGAGTGTACTTACTACTGTGTGCGCGCACTCATATGTGTGTATGTACATTTGAGCGATGCTGACCCTATAGACACAAATGACATGCTGTCCTAAGAGAAATAGCAAGGCCATTTGGTTTTAGTTTTTTTTTTAACACTTGAAATGTAGTCCTTATAAATGTTTATTGTTAAATGTGTACTTGAGTGGTTTAATATTCCTTATTTAATCGGTTCCCACAGGATCAAATCATTGCAGAAAACTTCTGTGCTGGAATTGAAGCAGTGATTTCAAACTGGACAATTCACAAGTAAGAACACAATATTTGTTCAAGAGTTTAAAAGTAATTAGTCTATAGTTTAAGTTTCTTTAATTCTTTCATATGTACATACAAATCTGGCACCTAAGCTAACTAAATTCCTATCTTTAATGTCTGTGAAATTCAGGCAGAAGAAGCATAAACAACCCTAACAAAGCACATCCCCACTTCAGTATAAAAAGAGCCAGACGAGCTTAAGTAAACTTTCTTCCCAAATTTCCCTAGAATAAAACCAGACCACCTTGGAAGAAGTGTGACTGCAGATTAAACATGAAGTTCAAAAGAGTGACTGAAACCTTCTGTTAATAGAAAACCGTATGAAGATGACCCTTGCCCTCCATCACCAGGAGATAATTCAGGCAGATCCATTGGTCAAAGACTTCCTGCAGCCATCTACAGGAAGTATTTCTGCAGCCAGGCCTACAAATCGAATCGCAGGTAAAACACGCACTCAGCTTCTTTTGTTCCTCTTTACCCATGTTTTCTATCTCCCCTATCTCTGCTTACTAGGTCTTTTTAATTTTCCTTTGCAATCGAATAATAATGCAGTTGCCAATGCATTTATTCAGTCTCCCTCTTTTTTTTCATGAACAATAATGCCTCAGATGATTGTTTCACTTTTGTCCTTTTGGTTTGTGTGTCCGTGGTTTTGTTTAGGTTTGTGCTGAAGTCCATGGTATCACAAATGTCAACCTACATAACCAGTTTTATGCTGATCTTGACAAATGCACACCTAAACTGTTGGCCTTGTACAAAAAAAAAGCAGTGTGCACTGGCAAGATATCAGATGCACTTATTATTCTAATTAAGCTCCTAAGAACAGCTGTGTCTAAATTTGTTAGTGCCATCATAAAAATAAATTTTGTGTACAATATAATCACTCAAAATGTGACTTGCTTGAAGTCACATTTGTTTTTAGACACAGAACAACAATTTACTGTCACTGATGTAATTTAGAAAATGTTGAGTTAATTATCCTGTAACATACATGTGTTTTAGGCTTAGGGTCTTTTTTTTATGCTCCACTAGCAAAACAAGACTTCAGTCATTTTGTCCAAATGCACAAAAGCTTTTTGTCATGACTTTTTGCTTTTCTTTCCAGCAGTTTCCATATGTTAGCATGAAATGTTTGGCAGTCCTTTGTGCCCTTCCTGTATATCTGTGTGAAGAGGACCCACACTTCCTGAAGATGTACAATGTAAGTATCTATAGTTTGGCAGAAATGTTAGTATTTCCACTGATCTACTAAACCTTGTGTGTAGGGAGTGGATGTAGGTGTACATGGAATTATTGTATTTGACTGTAGGTGTATATGGATACATATACACACCACACATCATGTATACAGTACATGGTAAATGCCAACCTGGGTGTATATTTATTATTTAGCTTGTTCAATATTTACTAGGGATGTTCCTGGCAACTAATTTCATAGTTGGCTAAATAAGGAAAAAACCTAGAGTAACAAACTATTCTAAAGCTAATAAGCACTCAGATATCAGTTCAATTTTAGGTCTATTTAAATGCTCAGTGTCAAAAAATGCCTAAAAGACATGAAGAAAAACAAAATAAATTAATGTTAAATATATGAAACCACAGACAATGTTTATGCTTCATTTAAAATATGAGAAAATATCAGAAAATGCATAAATTATGCTGTGCAAGATGAACTATGCTCATTTTACAATTCATGAGATGCATACCAATAAAAGTTAAAATCTAAAATAACGATAAAACCCTTGTAATGTACTGGGGTCATTTTTGATCCCAAATGAGATCTATTGCTATCAAAATATGTTTTGTACTCATCAACATATCTGAAAATAAGGGAGGCTGTTTAATACTGTAAACTTTATGTTTAGAATCAGTTTGAAGCAATAACATTGAATTTTTTGTTTTAATTGGATGTAATAACATCTGTTGTAATATGGGGTCAAAAAAGGCACTCCAACCATGCGGGCTCATTTTGAGGTGTAAGGCATCCTGAGCAGTGGAGCCCAGACCTCCCTCTCCCCCAGCCTCCTCCTCCAGCTTACACCTGATTCAGACTTCCTACTCTTTGCTATGATCATTTTTTTTAAGGTACAAACTCATTTGTTTCTCTAGTTTTTTCACTTCTTTGTACAAACTTGTAGGAAGTAGTCGGAAATGCAGGGAAGGAAATGAAGGGGAAGATGTGCTTCAGGTTGCATTGTAGAACTTCAGAAATAACTAACAATATTAGACCTAATAAAAATATCAGGCCAAGATTAACAGAGTTATGGCATTTTTTTGTAATGATGTCAGGGCTGCAGCTCAATCTGGTGGCAGATTGTTGCGGAACATTTAGGACAAACATTTAAGGCACTGAGTATCAGTTAAAATGTTAGCAATTAGGCTAACCTACTAGTGCGTCTGGTACCGACTAGTGACAATAGCAACAGTTAGTTGACTATTTGCTGATGTCCCTATTGTTTACTTTATCTATTAATATGCTGTAGTTACAGGTTGTAATTACCTGTGAAATACTCATGTGTAATATCTGCCTTCAAGGCAAGCTTACAGTTGGACCCTCTCCTTTGTGCCTTTTTCAGGTGGAGAAGACAGATGATCATCAACACTCCTGTTGCACTTGTGACAACGGTGAACGAGTGTACTACAAGTCCAGTTCACATCACTCCTGCAAGGACTGCCATGGTGGTGGAAGATGATCTTGTAAAAAGCAAAATCCCCACGTGGACTGATGCACTTACATTGTTGTTTGGAATGACGCATTGCATTTGGACTGCCCAAGGAAACTTTTCCCCACTTTTCCCTTCATTCAGAAGATCCTGGTGGGTATATATGGTAAAGAACTGAAACCTTGACTTCTCAATCTAAATAATGAACTGTTTCTAACAGAATAAGTAAGGTTTTGTGCAAGCTGTTGTTTGTATGCATGTACACCAGCAAATTTGTTTGTGGTTTCAAGTTCCATAAATTGGCAGTATGTTGAATGCGTCAATTAACTTTAATGAAACTGTTCACATTTGATACATAAGTTTATTAATATGTCCTGCTCTCCAAATATACTTGGCTCAAATTTGCAGTTTGCAAAAGAAATTGATAATGAAAGGGAAATCAATTTAGCGAGATATTTTATGTTTATTTCTTATTTTGATAAGTTTATTTTTTATCAAGTCTTATTTATTTTTTCAGTCTCAATGTATTTTACACAACCCAGTTCTCTGTCACACACTTAGAGCCACACATACATTCCTAATGTTCACAATCATCCACATTTACCCGCAGACATCAAGAGTTGTTTTACATTGTCTAGAGTCCTGCTCGTGAGTGTTGAGGTGCTTTCCTGTGTGGTGTATGTGCAGGTTTTCCTTTGTGTCAATTATTTTCACTGATTTCAGAGGCAGGGCTGATCTGTGTTAAGTTTTTGGAAAAGAAAATCTGAATACATTTGTTTCTTCATGTCATGTAAGACAGATAGCCAGAGCACTTAGGAATATGAAAAATGACAAATGTTTTGATAAAGGAATTTTATGACAATAAAAATGTTTAAAGTTGACTTTTGTGTTTTTTGAGTGTTCTGTACTTAAATAAGTTATAAGTATATTTATGTTTTTGAGTTGATAGAACTCTTTTCAAATTAGTACTTTTACATAAATATTATGTATGGTAAAATAATTTATAATATTTATTTTGAAAATAGTTTTAAGTAGAGTGTACTTAAAATTATTAAAAGGTTTTATGAAATTTTTAAGTATGAATAACTAATAATTTTTGCATTGTAGCTTAAAAAAATGAGTATGTGAACTCAAATATTTTGAGGTAATCGTTTTTTTTTAGTTTTGAGTACACTGAACTTGTTCGGCTTTGATAATTTTATTGGTGTTACTATACAAAAAATGATAAAAACAAATCTAATTGAAGTCAAAGAAGCAGTTCTTGCTGAGGGTCATCACATCAGCAACCTGTAAATGAGGACAGGCTTTTATATGCATGTGGTGTCTATTGAATTTCAAAACCTAAGTCTGTTTCTGTAGGATCTTGAACTAAAAAGAGAAATGAAGCAGCTAGAGCTTTTTCATGAATTTCTGTTCATACGGCGACCTTGAAGTTGTGATTTCGCAGCATTTGCGGGGCTCCTGAACGCACCAGGGTGCAGCTGTTGCGCGTGTGTCGTGAAGTTTTAAAACCTTTGACAGGGAAGGAGTCGTCGGTGCGTTCCACTCAGTTTTCGTGCCCTACAGATGCAAACGAGTCGCTGGGGCGTCTTCAAACCACCGGTAGGGCAAACGGCTCAGGAAGACATTAACAGGACGTGTTTTTCCTTTGTAGAAGCTCGTTGTTTATCATTTCGGTCAAATGGACGTGGACGTTTATATGCGGTAACATTATGTCAGCAGCAGGCTGTAGCAAGTGCCTTTCTACTGAAGTCAAAATGTATTTACTTCCAGTGTTGACACTAGTTGGTCATGTCCTGACAGCATACGGTTTAATAATCACACAAATACACTTCTGCAGATTTGAGGTATTTCTATTACTTTGACAAGCGCTGAGTACAAATTATGTGGCTTTATTTGTTGTATTAGTTGCGTAAAAATACAGTGTGAATACTTTTGAATACTTTAGAATTTACTTAAGTCGTCCTGCTTGTGCAGTTGGCAGCACCAAAAGCAACCTAAAACTAAACAGTAACAGTAAATGTTTGAGTCAAGTCGCAAAAATCAAAGTTAAAGTTAAAACACAATCAAAAAAAGTCAATGGGATCTGTAATGATCATTTCCAGCTTCGTGTTTTAACCTTGGACTCTCTTAGAGTAGCTTCGCTTGAGTCACAATTCAAAAGAATCCTAATTTGCCTCATTCTGAACCTTGCTGCAGACCCTCCGGTAATCGTCATTCTCAAACAAACTCCTGTCATTTTAAGACCTCTGTCTTCTCATTGGCTGCCCCTCACAAACACCAGGTGTGTGACTTCTTTTCTCATAGCCAGAGCTGAGATCACCATATTATTAAAAATCACTGTCTGAAATTAAGTGTTGAACAGCCTGAAGCCTGAGCTTTTGTTTCACAGGCTTTATTATTTAAAATAACATGCTTCCTAATATATGCTTAATATGTCGAAGCTGTCACCCTAACAGCATTCACTTTGGTCCATAGTTTTTAAACAGTGACAACGTTTGTAATTTTGCACACCAAATTAGTCTAGATGTGATTGATGTGCAGACTTTCAGCAGTATTCCATTAACTCATTATAGCCATGCAGTCCACACAGTCCCCCAACGGAGGCTCAAAATTAATTGGTCAAATGTAATTATTTAATGCCTGAATAAAATATCCTTTTCAGGCACCAACTACCTGAAGTGAAGTTGGAGTGTCGGAGTGTGATTTGAGAGCAGGACATCTGGTTTTTCTGACACATGGTCACGAGAACACATGGTGTGATAAGAAGATAAGAATATTTACCCTGGTAATCTTATTTAAAATGGCATAAACTGTATTACGTGTGTGTATGAAGTTTTTCAGAGGGCTTTTGCCTTAGGCAAATGTTATGCAATATGCAGTACTTCTTCAGGGAGATTAATAGGTAAGGTAAGGTAAATTAATCCTAACTCCCTAACTCAAATGCTGGTTTGCAGATGGGACTGTTCTAAGAAAAAAAGCAGCCACATGCAGTTGTTTGCATTAAAATACCAATTAAAATTAAAATAAGCATAATGATAACCTTCCTTGCACCAACATCTCTCATATAGGGAGTTCCTATTACTTAAATTACTTTAAAGCCTCTGAAAATGGGGGACTATGTGGAAAACATTTAATTCCTAATCAGTTAATGCTTTATGTTTTTTACTTTTAACAGCAAATTTGCATTTAAATTACAACTAGAATGTGTGAGTTAAAAATCCACTGTGAAGGTGTACAGAGTTTAAAAAAAAATCTCATTGTCCAAATGATTATGGGCCTAACTGTACATTGTAAAATCCTCCACCGAGGCCTAGGAGCATGTCTGTGACCTCTGCAGGGTTGGAATTGCCCAAGGAGGGCGCACTGTGGGAATTCCTCTTGATGAAGTGAGTGCTTTCAAGATCGGGAAGTTCCACATTCAGAAACTTATGGTGACTTCTGATCACTTCCCTGTTCCGCTGACTTTAATTCCCTGGCTGAAATTGAGCCAGGAAGCATATAAAAAATTTATCTTGAGTATAAATCATTGCAGTGGTGGAATATTATATAAATCAGTACAACAGTGGCAATGGCAGTGAATTTCTATAGCAATGGACACTATTTAGTTGGATATACTTTATCATATCTATGTTGATACAATGATAAACGACATCCTGATTGCTGTCTGTCTTCTCAGTCCATACACGTTGTGCTCTTTGTCATTCCAGCAGTACCCAGATCAAAACATAGTGTTTTAATGTTGAAGGTTTCACCTATTTTGCCACAGTTTTGTTTTTAATTTCCTTATATTTTTGCCCTTTATTCATAAAATGTTGGTCACTAGTGCAGTTTGTGGGTCTCTGAGGATTGCAGCCTCTGAAGGTTTGGTCCTTCAAATGATCTGAAATCCAAGCTGAATGTGCTCATCCCGTGCCTTTAGTTAAAAGATCTAGACCAGAGGTCACCAATAGGTATATGTGTATATATGTGTGTGTGTGTGTATGTGTGTGTATATATATATGTGTGTGTGTGTGTGTATATATATATATATGTGTGTGTGTGTGTATATATATATATGTGTGTGTGTGTGTGTATGTGTGTGTATATATATGTGTGTGTGTGTGTGTGTGTATGTGTGTGTATATATATATGTGTGTGTGTGTGTATGTGTGTGTATATATATATATGTGTGTGTGTGTATATATATATGTATGTGTGTGTGTGTGTGTATATATATGTATGTGTGTGTGTGTGTGTATATATATGTATGTGTGTGTGTGTGTGTATATATATGTATGTGTGTGTGTGTGTATGTGTGTGTATATATATATGTGTGTATATATATATATATATATATATATATATATATATGTATATATATATATGTATATATATATAATGTGAATGTGTATGTATGCATATATATCTTTTTTTTTGTTTATTTGTT
>VUQJ01026929.1:0-12360 GCA_015108635.1 Andinoacara biseriatus
CTTCTTTACGCAAGTAAAAGTAAAGAAGTACAGGCTCTGAAATCTACTCAAAGAAAGAAAGTAAAAGTAGCTCTTTGAACGACGTTTGTAACAGGTGTTTTTGCGCAACACTAACTGACCCTCCAGTAAATTATGTTGCTGTGATCAGCTGACCTGCTGCTGCTGCTCTCTTCTTTCTCTCCTTCCTTTCTTACATCTTTCGCCATCTGAGTGAAGTTATCGCGCATTCTTTGCTCTCCTTAAAAACACGGCAGCTGTTCTTTTAGCTAGCAGACACACTGTGTGACAAACTGCACACACTTTTTGTGCTTTACGTTTTCTGTCACTCATTTGCCTCACCGTTCCTGCGTGCAGTGTAAAGCGCAACATTGGCCAGCTCTTTGCTGCCTCCGAGCGAGCTTTGCAGGAGCCCCTCCCTCTACTGTGTGGCGTGTCTGTGCTCTCTGCCCCGCCCTGTCGCTCGGTGGGGACACACAGAGACGCTGCCGCACATCGTAACCAATCACTGTGGCTCAGATCGATTGATATTTGACGGCGCACTGACCGGAAATGCAAACTTTTCTCAGACGCGTTAAACCAAAAGTAACTAATTTGTTTTGAAAATGTAAGAAGTAGAAAGTACAGATACTTGTGTAAAAATGTAGGGAGTAAAAGTAGTCAAAAAAATAAGTACAGATACCTAAAAAATCTACTTAAGTACAGTAACGAAGTATTTGTACTTTGTTACTTCCCACCTCTGCTTAACACAGAACGTGTCATCACAATGTATTTTAAATATCCCACTGTTCATGGACTTCTGGCAACATTGACCATAATAAGCTTATGCTGGGTGTGAAGAACAATTTCTCAGCTTTCAGAAACCTTTTGAATTTTTCCGGTATGACAAACAGTTGCATAATTACAGTAATGCAAAGTACACTTGATTAGACATCTCAGCAGTGATAATGGTAGTGTTAAAGGCTGTTAAGGGAAAGTAACAGGTGTATCAGCGGTGATGGCCCGGTGTTAAAGTCCTTGAGCCGGAGTCGGCACTCCACCCTTTAGGGGTCCTAATTCTCACACCAGCTGCTTCACATTCCACTGCAAACCATCCAGTACAAGCTGGAGGCCACCACCTGATGAAGTCAACAGCACAATATCATCTGCAAAAAGCAGCTAAGAATCTAAGGCCACCAAGGCAGAAGCCTTTTGCCACTTGGCTACACCTAGAAATTGTGTCTATAAAAATTATGAACAGAATTGGTGACAAAGGGCAGTCCTGGTGGAGTCCAACACCCACAAGAAACAAGTGAGGTTTATTGCTTGCAATACGGACCAAGCTCTTACTGTTGTACAGGGACTGAATGGCCTGCAACAACAGTCCAGACACCCGCCTGCAGCACCCCCCACAGGGTAGCCAGAGGGATGCAGTTGAATGCTTTCTCCAACACCAAAAAATACATATAGACTGGATGGGCAAACTCCCACGCACACTCAAGACAGCCCTACAACATCCTTCAGGAACTCAGGGCAAATCTCATCCACCCCAGGTGCCACCAATGAGTATCTTAACCACCTCAGTGACCTCAGCCCCAGTGATGGGCGCATCATTGACCTTGTCCCCAGACTCTGCTTTCACTAAAGAAGACGTGTCGGTGGGATTAAGGAGGTCCTCAAAGCATTCCTTGTTTTCTATCGTACTTTTCCTTTTGTTTTTTAATCAAAATGAAAAAAAGGTTTTCTCTAAAATGATTCACAACTACCAGAATTAGTTGGTATCCACTCTTTATGTTGCTTATGATGTACAGTGCAGTATATTATTTTAATTAATACAAGAAATAAAACATGGCACAGACAAAAGTATTTTGTTATTCTCAGTGTACTCAAAATCTTTTTGAGACATCACAGCTGGTAGATTTACTCTTCCCAGGAAACTATAGCAATTTTCTATTATTTGTGTTGGGTCTCTTCACAACTGTCAGTTTGATTTTTTCCCATATATGTTCAACTGGATTCAGATCAATGCAACCAATCCACAATGATTACTGCTTTTTCCACATCTATTCTTGGGTGCTCTTAGATGTTTGATTCCCTTAGGAGGAGCCATCACGTGATATTTTCATAGAGCTCACTTGGAAGGATGTTTTGCTCAAGCAGAGATCAGAGAATCTTCTGATTTTATGGTGACTTACACAGATTAAAAACATCTTGTGCTGAACAGCACATGACACAAATTAGAATTCTTCTTGTTTCACAGTAGGAATGCTGTTCTTTCCTTTGAAAGCTTCATTTCTTCTTCCATGAACTCTGTTGGCACAGTGCCGACAGACAAGTAACATTGTTCTGTCAACTGCCAAACCCAGGCCTAGCCATCGGATTGCAAGATGGGCAGTGTGAACCGTTACTCCAGAGAACACGTCTCCATTGCTCTAGAGTCCAGTGGCAGCATGCTTCACAACACAACGCTTTGCATTACCCCTTGTGATGTAAGGCTTGGATGCAGCTCATCGGGCATAGAAATCCATTCCACGAAGATCTCTACACACTGTCCTTGAACTAAGCTGAAGGCTATATGAAGTTTGGAGGTTGGTAGCGATTGACTGCAGAAATTTAGTGATCTCTGTGTACTATGCACTTGTAGTATCTGCTGACCCTGCTCTGTCATTTTACATGGCATACCATTTTGTGGCTGAGTTGCTGTCATTTTCACTCGCTCCCAATTTGTTATAATACCACTAAAAGTTGACTTTGGAATAGTTATTAGCAAAGAAATTTCACGACTCGACTTGTTGCACAGGTAGCATCCTATCACAGTACCTCACAGGACTTCACTGAGCTCCTGAGAGTGACCGATTCTTTCACAATTGTTTGAAGCAGCAGTCTGCATGCCTTGGATTTATAAATCTGTTGGCATGGAAGTGATTGGAACACTTGAATTCAGTGATTTGGATGGGTTTGTGAATACTTTTGGCAACATAGTGGAGGTTCTCCCTGGTTTCCCTTCTGTGGAAAAATCACATTTTGAGATCAAAGTTTGTTGCATCCGGACAATACATTATCTTGATTTGTCATTCCACCTTATGTGTTCAAGTTTTTGTTGAAATTATTTCCCTATCATCTAAAGTAAACATGGCTCAATACCATTTTTGCATGCAGATTAACACTTCCCCCACCAGAGAAGTTTTTGAACTTACCAGTGACTCATAAATAACTAATCATTCAAGACTTTCCAGAATATTTTTTTGATAAATATACACACATATACAGTGTTGTTACAAAGTATTTGCCCTCTTTCTGATTTATTAATTTTGTGCACATTTCTCACACTTAAATGCTTCAGATCATCAAGCAAATTTGAATATTAGACAGAGATTTATTATTTTTTTGAAAAATGTGATTGTACAAACTATTGAATCATGAGGATTGCTAAGTTTTTCACAGGACTGCATAGAGTCCTATGAAAACTTTATTTTACCCATAACTGTACATTATAGCACTGATTAGTGGATATATCAATTTTTTTTCCTGATAACTAATCCTATCGGGCTTATCCTATTGGTCAGTATTAGACCAATACTGAGTACTGACTGAGGGCATCCCATTTCAGTGCATTATGCTCACATAGTGCTAATGTCTACTGAACACAACATAATTCTTTTTTTCAAGTTGTTTCCTGTTGTGGAAACTGGTTGGTTTCTGAATACAGCGAAGTGTCAATTTTCTTGTTGGTCACACCTCTACATAGCTTTACCACATGCAGGCAGCACTACTTTATTCAGCCTTGGACTTTACCCAGCAGTGTGATGGAAAGCAGCTTCTAATGGAAGAAGAAAGCTCACTTTGACTCTGCATTGATTACCACTCTGAACTGATTGAGGCCAATGCAAATAACAAGGAAGTGATGAACAGCAACTAGTCTGCTTCAGCCCAGCATCAAGGAATTAGCCGGCATGCTTCCCACCTCACAGAAATCCTTTATCAATGTCTGTGGATTTGGGGGCAATTCGAATGTGACTTAGGCACTCAGTGGACATGACAGTGATGGAAGAGGCCCACTGGATGCTATGGTTCAATGACTCATTAAGGAAGAGCTGTGTTTTCTGCATTTGATATAGCACAGGCCTTTAAAATCACTAATTGGAGTATAAATGTGTCCTTTCTCTTGCATGCTTTTTGTTTATCCTTATCGTGTTACTGAAATGAGCTCATGTCAGACTGTCCTCTGATCTCAATTTGAAGTTTACAGTATGGTTTAAGAGAAAGGAAACCAGTTAGAATGAGCAAAACCCATCAAGACCTGCACTGGTGGTGGTATAAGAGGGACACCCACTGTGGTCTTTGTGGTAATGATACCAATAAAAGAGTCATTTTTGACAAAGATGTATAATTACATGAATTAATGGATCTATTACCTGTTAATAACAATCCGTGTCAAGGCTGGACTGTAAGTGAACTTAACCACCATGTTAGAGGTGAGAGAAACAAGCAGGTGTTGAAATCTGAGTGATGCAGGACACCTGGAGCATCTCTGAAGAAGCAGGACTTGCCAGCAGTGGTGAGATCAGTTGTTTTCTATCTCCAGTGGTATCAACTCACAAATTACAGGTCTTAAAATGTTTCCAGCCAATAATTTGGTGCCAGAGACCAAAGAGAGCATCTTGATAATTGTTGAGGAATCATGGCCTTGGTGCATCAGTGCTGTGTTGGGAGTTCCTCTACTGTAAACCAAAATATAAAGGTGTAATGGAGAAGCTTCAAATTGTTATCACACTAAAGTAGTGGACTCTGTGCAAAAAGGTTGTAATAAAAGTAAACAATTACACATGGCATGTAATTTAATTATTCACGTTCAAGCTTAAATGAGTTGATGTCCTGCATAGAGTCCTATGAAAAATTTATTTTACCCATAATTTTATATTATAGCACAGATTAGTGTATCATATCATTTTTTTCCCCTCATAACTAATCCTATGTTTCTGGTCAGTATCAGACCAATACTGAGTACAGTGCATTATGTCGACATGCCGAGTGTGTCTACCTGAGCACAACATAATTCTTTTTTCAAGTTGTTTCCTTTTGTAGAATAAACTTTAATGATTGTTTATGATTAAAGTTCCTGTTGTTTATGTGAAGTTAAAGTACTCATTTATACCCATTTTGAGTTCAACATATGTAATGTATGTATATGTATGTGTAACAGTAATAACACTCCAGATTAAGTGCTTTGGTCCATTGCATGTATGCACATGAAAAGGTCAGATATATCAACACGTGCAAAAAAAGACCTTAAAACTATTTCCAAGCACTGTTCAATACCCAAGTTAAACGCTGACCGTTTGTTGTTTAGCCCTCCCTTTACTTTTAATTTTTAATGAATAATTTTCTGTAAAATTCCTGCAGCCTGTCTACTCCATTATGAACTCTGGCAAGGATAAAAAAAAATGAATTGTTGTCTAATTAATTATTTCCAGCTTTTGTTTCTAATTAAATGCATGGTTAGTTGACTCTGCGAAGGTGGGTGTATCACAACAATGCTGTTTAACCAGTGCAGACACACTTGCTGTGTCTGATTCTGACTGTCACACCCATACATCTACAAGAAACATGAGGGTGAGCAAAACAACAAAGGGAAGTTTGGAAAGGAAAAGTAAAGTTCTTCTGCAGTGAATTTAACACAGATACACACACTGTGATTGTTCAATAAAGTTCATAAATAGAAGCCCGGTGTTTGCCAGATTGTCCGTGTGTTTACAAGCTTCAGATCTGCATTTTCATACAATTAAATGATATGAAATATATGCACATCACATTTTCTGCAGTAGCTCGGACCTCAGGAATACCAGACTCACTTATATGAGACTTACCACAAGTGAGAAAAGGGACCCTAAACCATGTCCTATCTTCTAACTATGATTAATGACTGCCAACTGTCATGCATGCATTAAGAACAGAGCCATACATCAAGCAATAAGTACAGCTGGCAAATACTGACAAGTACACTGAAACCATGCCACAGCATAGACCTAATAGCACATTTCAGTGTTCAAGCTATTTTGATTTAATATTCAAGAACATGTGTTGGAAAATTATTCAACATGAGCAACTATAACAAAATAGCAAACAAGAAAAAGGAATATGTGCATGGAGGCATGCACGTACACACTCAGGCACACCTACACACACACACACACACACACAAACGTCTTTCTCATGTAATCCGTCAACTTGCCTATGGTTTTAATTCCTGTTAACTGCATCGTTGCATGCCGCTACATTGTTCATTCTAATGCAATTGAACAACAGAGCTGCTTGGCTGCATCGCACAAGCATGCTTTAATTGAAATTATTATTTTTTTTAACGGAAATATTCAAGCCAGTTTTTCTGAGCTTTAAGACAATGCACAGCTAATGCATTAATCAGTTTCTCCCACTCTGCAGTTCTAAAAAATACAGACAGTATGGATAAATGTCAGATTGGAATTTAATGGAAATGATTGCTGTAGCTTTATATAATATAATATAATATAATATAATATAATATAATATAATATAATATAATATAATATACTGAGTACCATGCATGTTGAAAGTAGGCTGATAAATGACAAGTCAATACAACATAATAATAATTTAATTAAGTTCTATTCTATTCTACTCTCAGCTCTATTTTTATAGTGTGAAATCACAACAACAGTCGCCTCAAGGTGCTTTATATTGTAAGGTAAAGATTAATTTAAATTAAATTAAATTAATTCATAAAGCACCAAAACTAGATGTAATAAATCCATGAAATAGCTTTTCAGCATCACTGTGAGATAAGATGTTTCTCATTTTAGAAATATTGTGGAAATGCAAGAAATCAGTCCTACATGTTTGTTAATATGTACATTGAAAGACATACCCTGGTCAAAAATGACTTCAGGATACCTCACAGTGTTCCTGGAGGCCAAGTTAATGCCATCCTGAGTAAGTATCTAATTAGACACTATATTTCTAAGATTTTTAGGGCTGAGTACAATAAATTCAGTTCTACCTGAATTTAGAAGCAGGAAATTAGAGCTCTTCCAGGCCTTTATGTCTTTAAGATATTTCTACAGTTTAGCTAATTCAAATTAGTTTTCTGGCTTCATGGATAGATAAAGCTGGGTATCATCTGCACACCAAGGAAAATGCACGCCATGCAGTCTAATAATACTGCCCTACCTAAAAGAAGCATGTATGATGTAAAAAGAACTGGTCCTAGTAGGGAACCCTGGGAACTCCATAATTTCCCTTGGTGTGTGAAGAAGAATCCCCATTTACATGAACAAATTGTAGTGTATGAGATAGATATGATTCAAACTACTGCACCTACAGCAGGCTCTAATCTCTGTATTACAATGTTATGGTCAACAGTATGACTGCTTTATTGAGGTCTAGCAAGACAAGTGTAACAGGCCCTTATATTTTGGTCCTCAAAAAACTGGAAAATGTGTTTCCCTGACTCGCTTTTGCCAAGTCTTTATTTATACACATCCATGCGTTCCAAATGCTTTGCAAACACATCTCAGTCTTCATATCTATTATCAAAATCAGAATAATATGGGATATAACCTAATATACACTCAAATAATATAACAAAAACAATCATATCTGATGCTGTCTGTACACAAATCAATGAAATATAAAGTTGTTGCCACACATATTAAGTTTATTAAGTTTAGAGCCAATAATTGCATTATTTTATCATATAGGTTGACAGGACAATGTTGTACCATACTAAAAGCACATTGTAGATTGACACATCGCTTCAGCAGAGCAATTATAATTATCATTATGTTAACTATTAAGAATTATTGCAGAGGCACAGTCTCTGTCAACTCAGTAACTTCCATATATGTACAGGTTTCTGCCAAGTCTGAAGCTGCCACACAAAGCCATCCCACTAGGTGCCCCCGTGAGGCATAACTTCAGATAGCACTAGCACATTAACACACATAGGCTCTTCAACAAAAATCAGAAAATTGAAACCCTAATTTAGCAAAATTGCACACAAAATATACACGATACAAAAAAATTATCATTAACATAGACATGACTAGTTAACTGTTTTAAAATTACCCTTTCAATAATTTTTTAGATAAAAAAGAAGGTTACATATCATTACCAGGTGGTGCAATGACTGGCAGTAATTCTACAAATCAAACTCCATCTCATGTGTCTATCAAGTATATCGCATAGAGTACTGTGCAAAAGTCTTGAATGACCTTTTATATCTTTTTATATCAACTGAGGCAGGTTGTCTATGTCCTGAAGCAGCAAAACAGCCCCATACCATCATACTACCAACAATCAAACATGGTAGTGCCATGTCTGATTGTTGGTATGATGTTATTTTTATAATGTTCTAAAAAAGTTGAACATTTGTCTTGTCAGTGCACAGAACATTTTCCCCAAAGGTTTTGGGAATCATCAAGATGTTTTTTGCAAATGTAAGATGAGCCTGTGTGTGTTTTTCACTGGTTTTTGCCTTAGAAGTCTGGGATGAATGCCATTTTTGCCCAATCGATTTCTTATCATTTAATCATGCACACTGACCTTAACTCAGGCAAGTGGGGCATTCTGTTCTTTAAATGTTGTTCTGGGTTCTTTTTGGACCTTATGGATGAGTTATTGATGTGCTCTTGGAGTAATTTTGATAGGCCAGCCACTCATGGGAAAGTTCACCACTGTTCTAAGAATTCCCCATTTCAGTTCAACTCAAATCAATTTTATTTAGAGAGCGTCAAATCACAACAAACAGTTGCCTCCAGGCACTTTATATTGTAAGGTAAAGACCATACAATACCATTTGTGTATAATGGCTCTTACTGTGGTTCTCTGCAGACCCTTAGACAAAGCTTTGTAACCCTTTACAGACTGATAGGTGTCAATGGCTTTGTTTCTCAGGTGTTTCTTTAGATTGACACAGAATGTGTTGCTTTTCTTTTGACTTACTTTACTTTGTCAGACAGGATTGGCACTTTGTATTTACTTCAGTTACCTCTATCTAATATTAAAATTTGTTTGATGAGCTGAAAAACGTAAGTGTGACTAATATGCAAAAATACTAATAAGGCAAAAACAAAGTCTGTACAATTCTGTCAAGCATGAAAGTTGATACCAAATTTATTCTTCAACACAGCCCTGTTAGACAAGGTTCTTTGAATGGAACCTTGGAATGGTTCTCCGGGCTTCTTGAAGGAAATTCCAAAGTTCGTTTGATTTTGGCTCCTTTTTGTTCCGTTCTGTCAAGATGTTCCCATACTGCTTTAATAATGTGGAGGTCTAGGCTCTCAGGAGGCCAATCCATGACTGATAGTGTTCCATGGTGTGTTTTTGTATCCAGGTATGCTTTTAATACGCTTGCAGTGTTTTGGGGTAATACTGAAAAATGAAACTGTTGCAAATCAAATGGTTTCCTGATGGTACTGCATGGTGGTACTGTGGGTACTCTTCTGTATTCATAATTACATCAATTTAAACCATGACAGAGCTTCTACCATGTTTTACAAATGTCTGTAGAGACTCACTGTTGTACCTCTCTCCTGACTTACTCCGTACTGACAACGATTTAAAAAAAAAAAAAAACTTTTCAGTTGATAGCTTTCAACTTTTTTTAAAAAAAATACTGGTCAAGTGGCATTATCTTGGCATTCCTCATAGATTCAACAAAAGAAATAGGAACAAATTATGTTGTTCTGCTCTCACTGTTCAGCTTGAACACAGCTAAGCAAACTGACAAACACTTCAGCCAATGGCAGATGTATTGTTTTCTTTAACAAGACATTTACCTTTAAATTGACAACAGAGTGAAACTGGCAAACCAGGGTGCAAAGCTGCAAATTCCAAAATCACACATCACTTTGTAACCATGTCACCAATGTAAACATCATAAACTATGACCATCTTAAACATTTCTAAACCAAAAATAATAATAATACTGCTTGAAGATGTGCTAAATAGTGATATTACTTACAGACAATGCTTTCTGTAAAACAACAACAAACAAAACAGATGGATGCAGATTAAGGCACACATGTACTTCTATCCAGTATAACTGTTCATCTAAGATATAATTTCTGTTCCCTGGATCAACTACATCTTTTCTATTGCCTATTACAACACACATAAAAATTTAAAATTTTGCATTGTAATATGTTTGTTGCTGTAAACCCCATGTAATTATAGGACCCTGACTTTTCCTAAATATGTGTATATTGTATACTAACATTGTCATTTTATTAAAATTACAAAAACAACAGAGTTATATTTCTACCTAGAACGCCCATTGGTGGTCATTTTGACCAGAATATATTATTCACATAAATGTATAATAACTAAACATGATACCATCCATCCATTTGCTGCCGCTTATCCTTTTCAGGGTATATGGATATATAATTTGTAATCAATAAAAGATCAAAGAATGCATGGATCTGTAATGCTACCCATCAACTAAAGATGGTCATGGCCATGGTCATAGCAGTCATAGTGACCATATGCAGATATAGCATAATTTGATGAAACTGGAAGCTTTTTGATCCCTGATCGCTACCACCTGCTGCCCACTGTTAACGGGCAAAGTTTCATTCCTGGTATTCTCATGAACTTGAAAAAAGGTGGACTTTGTTTAAACCCTAGTGGGGGTTGTCCCCTTTGGAGGTGGTTGCTCACCCATTGTTATTCATCATCACATGAACCAAGGTGTGAAAAAAACATGTAGGTCATGACCACTAAGGGAGACCTGTGAAACCTTGTCACTTCAGGTGGCCTCAAAAGGTCACCTGAAGTACGGAGTGAGTGGGGTTTGAGGCACCTGGAAGGGATCTCTAGGGCCCCATTTCCACTGGAAACGGTGTCGTTTTGATGCGTTTCAGCCTGCTGTCTACACAGAGATGTTTCAGACATGCACAAAAACGTTTGAAACATTGAAAATGATTTAGTTCCCATTGCCAGGCAACAAGGAGGTGGTTATTTTTTGCAAAGTTTGTTTACACAACAAGCACATGCGTGGAGGTAGGATGCGCCACAAAGATTTGTTCATTATTTACACAATGGCCAATGTGAGAGGCTTTGTGGACTGACGACAAGGTTGGATACCTGCTGCACTCAACACTCAATAATAGAACGGCAAAAACACAAGCAAAGATAGACTGTGAATTGCGCTACTCAAAGTTCTCTGAAGCATTCGTGATTGCTGTTGTTCATCTATTAGCGAATACATGAAAAACTGTGGCGGTCACATATCATAGTGCGCATGTGCGAGGACCCCTTTTTCTAACACACACCGGCTTCAACCCTTTACAAGACAACAGAGGCCGGTGCGTTTCTGAAACGCTCCACTCTGGACCCCGTTTTGAAAATGCATCATTTTCACTCCGTTCTCATGTAAACTAGAGGCTGAAATGACACCGTTTTCATTTTGAAATGGTGTTGTGCAAACAAATGGACAAATGGGGCGTTTCCATTCGGGACTACTCAGCGCGAGTTGCCTCGACTCGCTGTGGTAGACGGCGGTTCCATTAGTAACTGGTACAAGTTTGCAGGTACTTTTTTCGTACCCACAGGTTCTGAGCAATCCTTGGCGATATAAAAATGTGACATGGAAGAAAAGCATGCCACTGATTGCCCAGAGAATGTTATCATTAGCGCAGTCATATGAGTGACTCCTTCACCAGAATCATCGTGACATTTTAAAGACCCGACAGCACGAAACTCGAGGCAGGCAAAGCGCGGGTTGAATGCCCAGATCGATAGTTTGTAGCGGTAGTTTTGCAACAAGAGAGCCATCTGAAACGCACGCACACCATACATATTATAACCCTATACGTACAGCCAGGTGATCACTGCTGAAGCACCATTACCTGCTCCTACTAGCCGTGAACAGCTGATTAACACAGAGGCGCTGATCAGAGGAACTTTGAATTACTGTAATTATACAACCGTTTGTCCTATCGGAAAAATTTTAAATGGTTTCTGAAAGCCGAGAAGCTGCACTTTACAACCAACATAGGGGAATTACTATGGTTTTATTACAATAATTACGGTAATGGCGGCACTTTTGAAGTACACTGAAGTACTTATGACATGTTCGGGGGTATAGGGTTATACTTAACAATGATAACCTTCATCCATTAAAACATTGTACGGGAGAGTTATGCACGATAATGATATTAAACTATCATTAGCTGTTAGCTTGCCTCTGTCTAATCCATTATTATGTTGTGTTTTGCCCACCCGCCTATATCGACTCCACCCACACTGTGGTGGTCCTCAATTGTAATGGAAACACAACACGACCGTGGTGAATAGTTTCATATGGAAACGCCCCAGTAGATGGCCTCTTTCATTCTTCGTTTA
>VUQJ01026930.1:29785-42993 GCA_015108635.1 Andinoacara biseriatus
AGAAAACAGACTGTAAATCAAAGAAATGTTCATAAAACTGACTTAGCAGGTCCCGACTCACTGCTGATTCAAGGAACTAACTGATGGCACGACTTATTTATTGAACAAGTTGCATGTTGCAGATGATAAGACCAAATTCATCCATGCAGCTTGCAAAAAAAATAAACAAGCTGTGGGTGACCGTCAACTGCTGGCTGGAGGCACTACGCTCACATTTATAACAGGATTTAGCACCGACAGAAAAAAAAAAAGAACTTTTCAAGCCCAGTGACAGAAGATGTGAGTATAGTGTGAGATTAAAACACACCTGCTCAGAATAGAGATTGTGTACTTGTTTTGACACAAAAATGGCAGCATGTAGACTTTCCTTAGGAAGGTCACACAGGTATATTACTGGCTGCCAAACTTATCTGGCAACTCATTTTAGGATTTAATATTTTTTCTTTTTTCATCCAGCTGAGAGACTGATTGCTATTTGCCACAATTTGATCCCCTCAGTTCAGCCATTATTAGGCACCTTGCCTCTGGCCTTGTCAACTCTCCTTTCTGGCATTCCTCGCTACCATTCAGCTCCTCCTCCACCATCTTGGACTGCAGCTGATGACGACTGTCCTTGTTCCACTCTAAAACTAGAGGGCCTCTCTAAACCCAAACCTGTAGCAGGAGAAGAACTGCTTCATGTTCACCAAAGCTGAGCTCACCGAGACTGCAAAGCAGAACAAGGACCACCGTGACCAGCTGCAGCCCAATCCTCCTGGAGCAGAGTTCATGCACAGGACAACAGAGGGAGCTTCGCAGAGGAGAACCTCATAATGTTATTGTCTAATTTAAGGCAGCCGGTATCTGACTCCTTCTGCAGACAGGAACATAGGCCACCTCCATCCTCAACTATCACCAAACCACCGCAAATCTCTGGGACTTCACATTTAGCTGATGTTATATTCACAAACGATCCAAAGCGAGAGCCGTTCTTCTTATCAACGTGCTCAAAATTTACACGCACAGGCTGTGAATTTACCTGCAGTGGTGGGTGCATAACTAATGTGCATGCAGAGAATAAAGCAGCTTACAGGGGGACATTATACGCCCAATGCGTAGCAGATCAGAGACTCCCTCATTTTGCAGAGCGATACTTCCATGACATCAGTCCTATGCTTAAATCTAAAATGAAAATCAGGGATTTGTTCCACATGACAAAAACCTTTCACAGTGCACAAACATGTGGGTAAATGCCTTTTAACTTAGTCTATAAAAGTGAATAGAGGAGTGTCATCCTGTCAGAAGAAAACAAACAAAAACATTTTTAGAAATGTGCGATTAGAATTCCAAGATCTTTGTCTCAGCGCAGATGTCACAAAGGATGGACTGATTCGAGTAACCACTGTGAGACGTAATTTATCAGACAGTAACGTAACAGCCCAGAAAATTATTCTGACAAGCCTCAGTTTGCTCTCTGCATTTGTCCTTTATGCAGTTTGACTTTATTAAGTGGACATTTCAAGTCACATTATCACATCGTGGGGTCAGGCATCCTCTCTCTTTATCAGTAGTTTGTTTCCAGCTGCATGTTACAATAATCAGACACAACTGCAGCAAAAATAATGAATTAAAAATTAAAGGTGAAAATATATGAGAGGATGTGAGACAGATCCTGAGGCTATTACATGAAACTGCAATAAGCTTCTCTCTGTAATATCTCACACAATTTAATGCCTTAATAAAAACAAGTTTTTGCTCAACTTTTATATGGATCATGCAGCTGTATTAAGACTCTATAGAGAAAATGTTTGGCGAATAAAAACAGAGTTGCTTACCAAGTTTTTATTTGTTGCATGTTTTCAAATAATTTTTTATGTTTGCTTTTTGTCCAGGTTAATATTTTGTTGTTACCTCATGTTGATAGTAATCCGATTTAACCAAGCTGCCAGATCTGTCTCGGTGCACCACTCTTGATTCTTTCCTAGATTACTTCCAGTTTTTGGAGATATTATCCAGCGCTGTAAAACTGTAAAATAACGGCTGTAATTAGTGTTTACCATTTGGGGAATTCAATTTCACCAGGATATTAAAGTAATAGTAAATTTCATATTTAGTATTTAGTTGGAAACTAGCCAAATAAATTCTGTCAGATTACATTACAGGGAAGAGCTTTTTCTTTTTTTTTTTTTAAAGACACTGGCCACAAACATGCAAATGGAAATAAGGGTTTTATTACATGCAGTAAACCGTATGCACATGCAGTGGAACTAGTCTTATCAACACATGGAGATGAAACCAGCAGAACCCCCCCACACACACACACACACACACACACACACACACACACACACCACACAGCTGACTACCAGACAGTTGCTGTGATGAGCAGGCAGAAAGGCGAGCCTCTCTGGACATAAATATGTCCAGCCGTAAGATATACAACTGGCAATTCCATCTCCAGTCGAAGTCCCACCAATTGCTTTTTGCCCCTTCCCTACAACTCATGCAGGCATATAATCCACAAGACAAAAACGTAGCCTTGCCCATGTGTAGGTGCAGCGGAGGCACAGAATGCAGAGAATGGATATATAACAAAATGAAAATCATCTCTCAGTTTAAATGGAGGTCAGGCTAACATATCCATCGCTTAGAGACTTAAGCTCTGTGCAGTCACTCAGACTTTCACACTGTGAGTCACAGTGTAAATGAAATGTAGTTTCTCAGGTCTCGGGTAGGTCAAACATAGGGTTATAGTAGTGATATACTATAGTATAGTAATAAATAAAACAACATTTAAATAAGTACAGAAAAATAAAAAATAAAGTAGGATAAGTAAAAATAGGATAAGAATAAAACTAAACTAAAACTAAAAAACAGGAATAGCAGCATTCTACTACAGCAGCAACAACTTGAAATGGTCTTTAAGGTGCAGCTGTGAACAAACAGCAGCAACCGAAGAAAACTCAGTTTTCTTTATGATAACTACCAATATTTAAGGCACCAAATGCTTCCACTGAAAACTACTTTTCGACAAAAAGAGAAATTTATAATTTATCCTCATAAGTTGATACGTCTTCTAAAACTGTCTTTAAAGACATACTAGTCTAATGTTTCCAGTGCTTCTCACACACAGGCTTTACTGTAACTGACCATCTAGATATACTAATGGCCAACCCCTATCAGCATTATTTATTTATATTTTCCATCCATTTGTAAAAACAAAGCCATTAGTGATCATTTAAATGACAATCTCCCCTCTGCTCCTTCACTGTAACCATTTATTCAACTACCTCGAGTCAGATCTACATATATTCATATATGTTCTCCTGTATTCAAACTTTACGTGTACATAGTTAGGACCATAAGTGCTCATTTTACATGGAAATATTGTTACAGTCTTATACGTCAGTTGTTGGGCTGTTGGGCCTGCCTTTGTGTCGTGCAGCTTCCTGATCTACAGCTCCTTGCACCTGAAAAGTAGCTACAGCACTCCAAGGAGGCCTTCTTTAACACAAAGGCTCCCAACCTGATTTTCACTTCATTGGTTGAATAATGTTGCATTAGCACCTATTTGGATATTTTATTTTTTTGATCATTAATATTCTCTTATTTGCTGCCGTTTGGATCTCCCATTTTGGTTTTGTGTCCTGAGCTAGGATTAACAATGTAGCCAAAGCAAAGTCAACGCCTTTAACTTTAAAGAAGTCAGCACAGCTCTACGCCCTAAAACCTGATAACTTCTGCATAGCTTGTATAGTTTATAGCTTATAGTTTATGTAGGGCTTTAGACTTGACAGTGTGGACAAAGCCATTTTTTATGAATCAGGTATATCAGAATTGGGTTCAGTTGTAAACTGCTGCATTTTATCCACAGTATAATATTGGCTTTAATAAAGTATATCCAGTATGTGAGGTATATATTATAATGTGGTACTGTAGCTAAATCTAGAATTATCTGTGATTTTATGTAGACCAATAAAGGAGAGAGTTTTTTTCCCCTCCATAATTTCTGGGAGAGCAGGACTCTTAACTTGAAGACGTGATACAGCAAGTGCACATCAAAGTTCAGCAAACTTTAATCCTCTGTGAAGTCATAATGGAAATTTGCAATAATGTTAAAAAAAAAATAAATGAATGCATATTATTTTGCTCGCAGTGTCAGTGATGGGCGAAAACACCTCAGAAGCAAAGATCCTTAAAACGCAGCACTCAAGAAAGCTGATGCACACTCTCCAATAAAAATAGCATGACTAATCCCCCCTCACAAATGACAAGCCCTAGTCATCTTACACACAATGACTTCAAAGCTAGGCATTTGCCACGACTCAGACTGGAGTGATGGAGCTTCATTTCTGTCCGTAGCATACAGGGTTAACTAAACAAGCAATTTCAGTGCGGCAGCATTTACTAAAAAGCTTGATGGGGCCAGCTAAGCTCCTGTGATTGGCCTTTGTGTGTAAAAGTGACCACTTAAGTGCTGTGCAGCCTCTCCTGAGTGTGTTTGTAGGCATAAGCATTTCCTCTGACTTTTTGCCTGCTTGCACTGTGCATTTGTGTGTGTCCTTGGGAATGTATTTGTGTGAGCTCCTGCTCGCTGGTGCATTTGGGGTTGATCTGCTGTGTGCGCATGTGTGCAGGAGAGTACAACTGTGTTTTTAAATGCCCATTTGTTGTGGTGCTGTATAGTGTTGTTTGCAACAATTCAAAAAAGACTGAGACGCCCCATAAAAGTTCTTAATATGTTCAATTTACAGCATTCACATAGAGAAAATTCCCTCTGATAAACTATTAGTTGTCACAATTTAATGGTAAATGGACTAGTTCTTATAAAATGCTTTTCTACTCTGAGCATTCAAAGCGCTTATACAACACGTTTTACATTTACCCATTCACACCCATTCATACAAGCACTTCCATGTGTAACTAAGCTAAGTGCTTTTACATTCACACACATTCATACTCAGAGAGCATCTTGGGGTTCAGTATCTTGCCCAAGGATACTTTGGCACAAAGCCCGGAGAAGCCAGGAATCGAACCGCCGGCCTTCCAATCATTAGGTGACCTGCTCTACCTCCTGAGCTACAACCACCCCAAATTTAATGTCATGGTTTTTCCTTTAGTAGGATTTTTTTCATGCCCACAAAGAAAAGTCATAAAATCATTACAACATTGATCAATTTAATTCGTTGAGATTCAACTGGACGTGATATATAACTTTAAAGTTTAAAGAGTCCATGCACATCCAGCATGTCCAGGGGCTAAAAATGGTCCAAAGTCTTTCAGCTACAATCAAGTGATCCGTGTGGCCGTTCTTCCAAGTGTTATAATCAAGCGTAGACAGAAGTCTAAAAGGTCATTTCACACCGGATGCGTTGCGTAAAAACGACACGAAATTACGAATCTTTCCGATGCAAACCTATCGTGTAACCTACATACACACCGGGCACGTTGCGTTTTTGCTCATAAACTGTCCTCATAAAACGCACAGTGAAAGACGCAAAGTCGGCATCAAGCGCCAATGTAAAGAGTCCCTGATGTTTCTAAACAAGAGAAGGAAGAAAAAGATTCTGGGTTCATCCAACTCATGAGAAAGCAGCAGCAGGGAGAGTTTCATGGTTTGATCTCGAAGCTGAAGCTGCATCACGGCCGCTTTCGCGCATATTTCATGATATCAGTGGGACAGTTTGAGCTCTTGTTGGCAGAGTGAGGAGGCAGAGAATAATTTGCGAGAGCCGACTGACCCGGCAGCATGTAGCTGCGTGTCTGAGGTAAAACAGTATGATTTTACTGTTCCTACATCACTGGGTATTCAGTACATCGGTGCGCGTTTTGAGCTATGAGATCACATGTTGCTAATGCAGCACTCTGATTGGTTAGATCTGTTTGTTCGCAGGCGAAACATCGGAAAAAAAATCGAACTTCATCCGAAAAAATAAATGCCGCAATAAATGCTGCATTAAGAACAGGCGGGTCCGAAACGTTCGCACGAAATTTACGCTTTCGGTGTGAAAAGGCCTCAAGGCTGAACAGAATTTGACAAAGCCATGGTCTAGCTAGTTCAGTAGTTGTCATCTGAAAATGTCATTTTTGGAGAGTTAAGCTATGCGATATAGCTTAACATTCTCATAAAAGTGGTGGAACTCAACACCAGCTACAATCAAGTGATCAGTGTGGCCGTTCTTCCAAGTGTTACAATCAAGCATAGACAGAAGTCGAAAAGGTCATTTCATACCGGATGTGTTGCGTAAAAACGCCCACCATTAAATGGAGGGGGCACTGTGGCCCTGCTTGTCTTGGTTTGCGATGCTGGTGCGTTAATGTGAACTTTGGTTGTTCTAAATTTTACTTACTGTAGGCTGCTCACAGTATATGATTAGTAGAACTTTTTATTAATGTGGTCCTTTTAAAAAAAATTAAACAGACATGGCAACAAGCCAAGTGAAAAACTGTTTAAGGCCCAGTATTGGCAAGCTCCTCAAAAGCCACTTCAACCCTTTTAATCTCAATGCAGCTTATGAGCATCACTTGCTGACAACTGGACTGATTGCCACAGTGCATGAAAGAGTCTCGCAAGATGCGTAGACAGCTGTATGACAGGCCTGGCAGAGCATTACCAGATAATATATGGCTGTTATCTAGTAATTGTTCAGTTATTGACTTAAAAAAATAATGCCACCAAATATAACATTATGGCATCAGAAATACTGGTTTGTTATGCAAATTACATCAAGGTACACTGGTTCAGCAGCTACCTGTCACTATCCAGCAGCTCCCCTTAGCCTATGCTAATGCTTTTAATCACTAGAGGCATGTGGGTGTTAACCTACAAAGACTGATGGTGGCTCTGATGGTGCTTGCACCGCTAACAGTAGTGAAGCTCTGAGTGCGCTTACCTTTACACAAGACTGGTCTTAAATTAAATTTCATTTTAATTGAATCAAGAAATCAGTAGCTAGGGACACTCCTACTTCCGTCCTCCTTTCATTTATTGATGGACGACCAGATGAAACATCAGTGGGCCGAACAGAGATCTATCGTGAAATTTTACACTTTACACTTAAGTCAAAACTTTCTTGATGCAAATACTTCATACAGCTTTGGTTGTGCTGATTCACTCACCTTTATAACCTGGACTAAACTCTAAATAGTTCCAAAGTACTTTGGGTTGTCATGTTTCACAGCTCACTGAGCTCAGCTGAATGATCCACCCATACAGACTGCCCTGTTTTCATGCATCGCACTACCATGCCTTGGCTTCTTACATATTTAGACACGTGTACCCCAGGAACAGCAGCTTTATGTTAAGGTACAACTAATGTGGATTTTAATAAACAATTAAATGATGCAAAAAGCCTGTCTGCTTGTCCTCCCACCCGTTAGCTCTACTGTTGTTTTCTGGTGTGTGTACATATTGTCTGAGTCTCTCCTTATGCTTTGCTGCATCGTCCCTGGTTGTGCCTCCCTGTCATGCTTTCTCCCAGGACAATGGCGTTTGGATTTCCTGCTCTGCAAATGTTTTGATCTTTATATTTCCTTGTGAGTGATCAGTACTAAAGCTGCATTTTGAGTTTATTCCTCCACAATCTGCCTGCCACACAGCCGGTCTCTTGACAGTTTTCTTCCTCCTCGCTTGGTTTAAACACTCACTGCTTTTTCAATGTGCACACAAGACAATTTTTTTTCACACCTCCATATTTCAATCTATGGTCTCCCTTTTAATACATCTTAAATGCCCCATTAATTTCATTTATATTGTGTGTGTGTGTGTGTGTGAGTGTGAGAGAGAGAGAGAGAGAGAGAGAGAGAGAAGGATGCATTTACAATCAGTGAAGGGTGAGTCCTTCAGCAGACAGGGTCAGTGCTCTAATCTGAAGAGGTGATGATATTGTGAGGATATTTAATGAGAGGATAAGAGCAAAAGCGAGAGGTGGGGGAATTAGCCTTTTTAGATATCATTAAACATTAATATTCTCGGGGGGAATGGAGCACACTGGGGTCCTTTTCATTGGCTTTCATGCTGCGTGCTAATAGAGTTTCACCTCTGGGGACCCCTGCACCCCCCCCCCCACCCCTAAGTGCAGAGCTAAAGCTAAGGGAAGATCAGATCGCCACGCCGCTTCTGAGGATGAGATTAGTGGGTACGTGTACGTGAGTGTGTATTCACTGTATTGTGAGATTTTGCACTCTTTTGCCCTCTTTCTATCTTTTGCTCACAGGAAAAGGAAAAGGAAGCAAGCATGGCATACACAAAACATAGCTATTTAAAACTATTAAAATTCAAATGGACTAGCATATGTTATCCTAATATCTAATACTAAGAAAGAACTAACTTTGTGTCCTATGAGGGGCTGCACCATGTAGAGAATCTTCCAGTATCAAAAAAATAGCAGTTATTGTCTGTTGTCACACAGGTTCAATCTGACATTAACGACATTTACATTCTCACATGCACCTCTGCTGAATAATGACTAGAAAGATTCAGGTGCATGTATGTATTTTCATTTTTTGAAGCTTACGATGGACTTCTAGGGACGGATTTTCTGCACTGCCAATTTAGTGACTTTGTTACTATATTTTGCAAGAGCAACTTTGTTTTTTCTTGTCCAAATTAGCGACTAGCAACACATTTACTGATTTTTTTTTTTCCCGGTGGTATTGGAGTTTTTAATGTAGCAGTGAAGCTAATGTAGCATTGAAGCTAACAGCAAAATCGGAACATTTCAGCTAAACAAAACAGCTGGTGCTCTTATGTTTGCAGCCGTTTTCACTGTAATTTAAACAGTAAACTTTGGTCAAGTGAGTTACCACGATTGACAATGATATTTTCCCTCTTGCCCTTTGAACTCTTTCTATTCAGTACATTTATATTCTTGGATGTATTTGCTACATTTTATGCTTAACTCTGCAAAATAAAAGAATGCTTCCTAGTGTCCTCCTCACAGTGCAGATTACAGCTTATTTAGCACTGGTACAGGTTCTGTCCTCAGTAAGAGCAGATACCTTAAGCCAAGGATTCTGTATCAGCTCAGTGTATCCTTAGAATCAAGGACTATAATAGGTCAAATGAGGATTATTTTGATCTGAGAGTCACATGAAGTTATTCTAGGTGAGTCCACGAATATAAATATGGAAATGGGGATAATAGGTGACCTTTAACTATCCAAAGGAGGATTTACAAAGCACATTTAAAACTGACCACATTACTGTGGAAAAGATTTTTGTTTTAAATTTAAGCAAACATAGTCTTGACGTATGGAAGTCTGTGTTAATCACATTGTTTAGTAGAGGGTGCTGGAGACATTTGGAGCAGTTTTAATCACCGGCTGCAAAGCTTTCTGTCTGGGGCTGTGTATATTCCCCATGTATGGGATGCTTCCGGTTGGGATGGTTTCTATTGCTCCCTGACACAGGATTAGTCTTCTTAACATTCTTTAAGATGATTTCTGAGTTTTCTTAACCAGGGTGGAGATGTGTGATGAGCATGACAGGTGTTCTGTGCATTTAGCTGCCTCACATTAGTGCATGTGAGGAGTGCCCTCATCTCATTTGAGCTAAAATTAATTTACAGCTCCTAAGATTAATAAAACCTAATTAATTATGAAACCTGTTTTTCTGTTAATCAACTAGCTGAATAATAGCCTCATTGTTTCATCCAGATTCTTCACAGGTTGCAAATGTGCATGTTTAACTGCACCAATATTAATACTCAATATATAATAATCAATTAATTATGCAAACATTTAATTTATATCTTCATCGCTCCTTTTTCCATTGTTCTAAGTGACTCTGGTGTATGGCACATGGAACACCAGCAGAGGGCAGTGATCCCCTTCTAAAGAGAAGATGTTTGGATGTCCATGCAGGAGCTCCTTTCGTGTGTGTGCGCGCGCATGTGCGCGTGTGTGTTGTTCAGTTGGGTGTGGCTGGGGCAGAATCAGCTAAGTGGGATCTGGGCAGATGGCGACACAGGGAGCTGTTGTCATACAAAACCCAAGTCACCCTAATACTGCAATTAATAAATGAATCTCTTCCCCCAGGGATTCCACTCCTGTCCTCTCCTCTCCCGGAGTTCTGTCTGTGAACATCTCAACTGCACAGTGTAAGAAACATTAGCAAATTTTCATTTTTATAACTGAAACCTTTAAGCTCAACATTCATGCAGTTTTATAATACAGTGGAGAGGATGATGCGCTTTTGGATATTAAACATTGGCCTCACAGCAGTATTTTTCCTTTCTCCAACAGATCCACTCAACCCAGCTGCCACACTTAATTTGATCTAAATAAGCTTCTGCTGACCAGGCGCGGCAAAGTAAGTGCTTGTACTAAATTTGATTTATCTAAACACACAGAGCAAATTCACATCTTTTCCACGGCCTTAATCGCAATTCAGTCCTAATGAATCACTTTTCTCCTCTTCCCACGTAACTTGTATTTTTGGAAACCCAAAGGAGGACCCTGGTTTTGGAGGTCACATGAGCCCTGAGCCACAGATTTACAGAGAAATTATGTATAAACTTCTTATTCAAAGGTTTCATTCAGATGGTTGCAACCAGGCCCCACACATTCTCTCACATTTAAGAAAGCCGTCGTACTGCCATAAACAATATGTTGTCAAAGATGATTACGTTTCAATACGAGAAAATTGCAGGTTTGACGACTTATTTCCAGACTGGAGACCTGGAACACTAAGATGCACTGACTGGTGTTAGTGCTGATTGATCTTCTAAGACATAGTAGTATGGCTGGACACAATGATATATACTTTTTTCATGAAAATAATCCACAATATCAATTGTAGTAATGAAAGTATCAATTTGTGAAGGAGGAGGGGAAATTGTTGAGGCTTGGGGGCTTGAAGGTCCAGTATCTTAGCTGTTCCCAGGATTGCACTCTTCTGGATGGAGATCTGGGATTTCATTTCTGGAATCTCCTGGAGCCCCTCTCCCAGTTTGGGGGTCACTGCCCCGAGTGCACCGTTACCTTCACCTTCCACATCCTCTCCAGCTCCTCTCTGAGCCCCCTTCCGGATGCTGCCATCACTTGTTATTGCGACGTCTATCACAACGGCTTTCTTCCTCTGCTTGGTTAACTATCACAAGTTTGTACGTCTGTATCTGAAAGTCCCAAAGGATCTTGGCTCTATCATTCTCAGCCAGCACTTAAACCTCGGGACTTCCAGGTCATGCTGGATGCTCCTGTATACTATGACAGCCACTTGGTTATGGCGTTCCATGTGTGCCCTGACTGCTAGCGTCTTGCACCTTGCTGTTATGTGCTAGATTGTCTCATGGGTATCTCTGCACAGCCTGCACCTGGGGTCTTGCCTCTGTGCTATCCTTCAGCCCAGCTGTGTACAGGCATTGGAAGGATTTTTTTTTTTTTTTTTTTTTTTTTTTTTTTTTGACTCTTTTTTTTTTTTTTTTTTTTTTTTTTTTTTTTTTCTTTTTTTTTCCCCCCTTTTTTTTTTTTTTTTAAATCAGACCTTCTTCTATCTGCATGTCCTTCCATTATGGTTCCTGTTCTTACTCCCCCTCTTTCTCAGGTTTCTACTGCCTGAGGTACTCGCTAAGCACACAATTTGTGGCCATCTTCCTGATGTACTCTTTGTTGGTTCATCCAGGACAGTGGTTCTGACTCTCACTAGTCCTCGGCCTCCTTCCTTCTGCTTAGCGTACAGCCTCAGGGTGCTGGATTTGGGGTGGACCCCTCCATGCATGGTAAGGACCTTTCTTGTCTTTCTTGTCAGTGGCTTCTATCTCCTCCTTTGGCCAGCTCATTATCCCAGCAGGATATCTGACAACTGGCAGGGCGTAGGTCTCTCTCTATTGGGGGGTGTCTTAGCAAGTCCATTTAATTAAATCAGTTTATTGATTTTTTTTACGCTATACCATTACTGAGGTTTGGTTTGATGACATATTTGCAGAGGGCTGACTGTGCAGCAGAGGAACAAGGCACTGTGCAGAAATAATAACCAGCTTGAAGACTCAAAAGCACCACCTTGTGGCAATATTCAACAATTGCCATTTACAAGCTTTTATTTTCAAGTTTTATTTTCAAGGAAACGGACAATCAAAATTACATAAACTGCCCCTAAAAAATGTGTGTGTGTGTGTGTGTGCGCACGCGGGGCTGACAGATCATCCAAATCATCTAACCGTAATACACATCAGTATGAAAAGTAGCTGCAGGAGCACTGTTACAGAAAGGTCTAAATTTATTTAACTCTATGTAATTTGCATGCACCACGTGTATGAACTCTTTACTCTTACTTAACCTGGGCCTGTCAGTTAGATCTTCATGGATTGGCCACATTTATTTGATAGAAAAGAAAGGAAAAGAAAAAGAAAAGAAAAGAGCCGTGGTCTCATATTCTAACCCTGTGATCTGTTTAGGTCCATCAGCCAGGCATCCAGGCACCACATTCTGCTGAAAGGCTGATAGCCACAGGTCACATGACCTGGAAGAAAAAGACTTGGAGACTTTTGGGATCCCTCTTCGGTCAGACACACGTTCTCATTGTCATTGCTTGCACGCACTGTGAATAACTTGACTGATGGGCTCGTCTATTCTGACTGAAGAGTCTGTGGTGGGAGAGGCTTGGTTAGCTTCAAAAGGAATTGATCCTGTGCAGACACACAGGTTTTATCAAGAAAATCAGCTCATTTATTGATAATCTATACTGCAAGTGGAGTGATAAATATGATTTGAAGTGTGCCATCATTTTAAAGCACAAAAATATTCAACTATCTGAAAATTGCAGATTAGTGTTTTCTTGTCTTGCACATAAAAAAAATGCATGTAAACTACTTAAAGCACAAGCTACAGAAAAAAGCTGTTAAAGAAAAATTTCCTCTGCTTGAGCTTTCTGTGTTCACTTATTAATTTATTTGTATTGTGCTGTAGCATGGACTGGCTATCAACCTGAAGGGAAGTCCAAAGGCTGATGAACTGATCGGTGTCTGTGTGAGACCACATTGCTCTGGTGTCCTATATGCCCTGCCAACACACCACACAGCGCAAATCTGGTGAGTAACGCAACTCATTTGATCAGTCAAGGTTAAACTGATGGGATTTTCTCCATTCCATTACCAAGATATTTTAGTGGCACATTTTAGTAGGTGTCCTTGCTTTTAAGTTCTGGAAAGGACAATAGTTGATGAAGGAAGGCTGATAATGAAAAGGATGCTGAAAATATCAACAATTTCTGAACAGCTTAACCTTGAATCA
>VUQJ01026930.1:61035-73584 GCA_015108635.1 Andinoacara biseriatus
TCATAACCCCCCCCCCCACACACACACACACACACACACACACACAAGCACAAGCATTAAAAGAACTGGCAACTGCTATATTTTAAACCAAACATGATCTTTTTCTAAATCGAAGCAACTCGTTACTAATAATAAATAACATTTTTAATTAGTGTACAAGCCACGTGCACTTAGACCCGCATGGCTTAATCCTTGAGACAAGCATATGCTACTGGCAGGACCAACCAGGTACCCCCTTGGGCAGCTGTCTGGCTGTGAAACCCCAGGAAAGGTGCATGCTGGGGGTTACTTGAGCCAAACAAGGGCAAAGCAACAAATGCAGTGTGAGGGGATTGACCGGGGCACCCTGCTCATGAAAGTGTGTTTGCCGAATGGTCCTGCCGACTGCACGAGAATGGGACAAAGCGCCACCCTCAGAGAACTAATAGTTGTGCCTGCAAGGCTCAGAGCAGGTCTATTTATATTGCATCAAAAATACAAGCGCACTTCAGGTGGACTTCAAGCAGACTTCAATCACTTAGGAAACATGATGCCTCTCACTACCAAGCAGTCACACCCAGGGGGAATCCTCCTCATACAAGGCCCCCGTCAGGAGTAGAGGCAAACTATCAAAATGCCAGTGCAACTATTGACTGGCTTTTAGGACTCACACGGTGTGAGCAGTGAAATGATTCATTCCAACACTCTAGCCTCCAAACGTGGATGTTTTTGCCCTATAAGAGCAGCCAATATTAGTTTCATATCAATAGGCACATGCATGATAAAGAGTTGAAAATCATGTTCAAGGACATGGAAAGAAATGTGGGAAATTCAAGTACAGGAAGACAAAAAAAAACTGGGAAATGCATGAATACAACTCGACTCAGTAGATGACAGGTTGAAAGGCTGGTGTGAGATTGTGCTGAACAAGTGAACTTTTTAACTAAAACATCAGCTACCTGTCCAAGAAGAAGTAATTTCAGCTACTTTGATTATTATTTCAAAATGCGTGACTCCAGTTTTTTTTTTAAAGAATTTAGAACAAATCAAATCATCCACTGTGTGCTGAAGGGAACTATCTGCAAAGGCTCATAAGCCACAACAACCATAAATGTGGCCAATATTATCTGACAAATTCAGAATAAAAATTTAACCCATAATTCAAAAACATTACACTTAAATCTTAACGGGCACACTGTACATACCTCACCATTCAAAAAGTTAGAAAAGGCTTACATCATTATTTTATAAGTCAACTACACATTATATAAACCAGTAATCTACCAAACAATATCTGCAAACATTTAAAAAAAGTGCTTTCTAAGCGTGTAAGAAAGATATTTACAAACCTTGATTGTAAATTAAATAACCTCAGCAGTCAAGAAATGCACAAATTATACATAAAGCTCATATTTATCAAAAGGCAGGCGATATAAAACAAAGAGGGGTTTGCTTTGAGAGGAACGAATGCAAATTAAGAGAAAAAACATTTTTTAAAAATGTGCCTTGTGTAACTATGTAACAAAGCGCACTGACTTTTGCACATGTCGCTGCATAACAAAGAGCACCAAACGGATTAGAGCTAAAAGCGGGTTGTTTTACTCACGGTACTGAGGGTGAAAGTCCTCCTCTTCGTGGGGATGAATCACTGAAAGGTCCACGTTGGTTCATTTTGCCGCTGGAGCTGTGTCTGCATAGCTGCTGCTCAGCTCACCTGGTAGCTGTGCTAGCTTACCTCGGTGAATGTTTCAGTCCTGGCTGAGTGCAATGTGGAGGTTTTTCTGGCTTCATTTCACTTCTTCGGGCTTTCGTACGGCTTCACGGTGGCTTCCTCTCATTTAGAAGGTTATTATTAAAGGAGCCAACTTTAGAACATCGCTGTTTCCACACAATCCTTTAGGAATAAGTTCCTTGGCCTCGGCCAGCTGGTAGCAGCACCACCTCATCACACCGGTGGGCTATGCTGGCTAATTACAGTGAGAGAAGCGCCCCATTATTTTCACTTTTCTCTTATGAATGCAATATAATAAACTCTAGGCTTGGTGTGGCCATTCTGTGTCTTTATAAAAGTGCAAATCATTACTTGTTAAGTGGTACTTGAATTTTCCCAGGGTGCTGCAGGTAGTTTGTTCCAGACATCTTGATGAAATTGCCACTTCTTTTATGGATTTTGGTCACCTCAGGTTCCTCTAACCCCACTGATATTACACTTCATTAATCTTGCGCTGTGCTGTAGCACTCTTATTGTTCTGATTATATCCAGCTAAATATGGACATCTTTTAGCCACAGCAGTTAAATTCTTCATTACACATCACAGGAATATCTGCAGATTTGCAACATCTGCCATATTTTTGCAAAAAAAGATAATAATAATTGCAAACACGATTTTTGTTTCCAAAGATGTATGACAAAAAATACTAATAATAGAAAATTGGTGTAAGTGTGCTGCAGCTAAACAGAATTTGAACTACATGAATCCACCTTAGGGTCACGGGGGGGGGGGGGGGGGGGGGGGGGGGGGGGGGGGGGGGGGGGGGGGGGGCTGACACCCTTTTCTTAGCAGTAAACCTGGGATTGTACATGTATGTTTCTTGTGGGAAACACCGGATTGTTTCATTAGGTTCTAAGTTGGAAGTGTTTTGGTCCTGACCCACTGTCTTACTGTCCCACCTTGTTGTAAGCTAGACTTCTACTACATGTTTAGCTTTGAACTAAATTACATCCAATTTAAGCCTAGATGGACACTATTTAGATGTTTGTCAGTTCTTCATTTTCTCTTCATTTAATCCCAGAGTGGCTTCATTACACTAAAATTAGGGTTTTCTGGTGGCCACACAGACAGCTGTGTGTGGATTGTGCAGATTTCTCCCTGATGATGTTGCACGATAGACATGAATGCGCATATAAAGTTGTCCACAGTAGATTATTTTAAGTTGAATTTTAGAGGTCACCCTTGCTTCAGAGCAGTTGTCATGATTTGCTTTTCCTGCTGATTTTTTCCCATTTTTAGGGTGTGTGTGTGTGAGTGTGTGTGTAGAGGTGCTACAGTAATTTTTATATATATCTTCTTTTCATCTTTGTTCTCATAGGATACGATTGTTCCATTTTCATATATGAGCACACAAAGTAAACTGTAGCCTAAGGTTGTGTCTGGCTGGAAATTAGAACCTGTAGCCAAACGAGCAGCAGAAAATAGAGATGGGGCGGGTGGGGGGTGGGGGGGTTCCCCTGGGGCTGCTTGATAACTCTTGAAAATTTAAACCTCAAACTTGCAGGTAATGATAACAGCAAAAACTCCACAGAGTGGGTGATTGCATCAGATTGCACACTGTATCTGCAGGAGGTACAATATTAACATTTGGATTGTGTTGTCTGAGTGAAAACAATAGCCAAAGGGTTATGGAGCAGCACACTAACCACGGGATACTGGGAACTGTGTCAGGCACATGAGATATTAACATTCATGTAAATAAAGCTCATTCCTAACTTGGCAGCAAGAAACTTTTCCTTCATTCATTAACAATTTCTTTGCAATAGACTTAACAAGATTTGGCCAGGACACTGAGTCATTTCTTATAACTTTTTTTTTTTTTTAACACAAAAGCAGCTATGACTTTTTGGCACAGTCATCCATGCATACAGACTGGCCTGTTTGCCTTTGCTGTTAAGGCAGAGGAGAGCAAAGTAATTTAACTAACTGTAATGAGGGCACAGGAGGAAGACCTTAATGTCTGACTCAGAGGAAAAAGCCTTTTAGCTGTGAAGGCTTTGCCACTGAGGATTCTGCAAGTCATCGCGCTGCACCTTCAACTGAACATAAATATTTTTAAAAAAGGAGAGATTCCTTTATTCAGTGTATACATTCATTATCATTTAGTTTCATCTCGATGGCACGCTGTAAATGATTTTGTTCCTGGTGGTCAGTTCAGTGTCTCCAATGTATTTTTAAGTGGTTCGTGAAGAAGAGCTCAGCAGAATTTTCTCTCTCCTCCTTCAATTACAAACCAAACGAGTGATTGCTTTGTCTTCACTTTTGAATTTTTAACAGCACGAATGGAAAAATACCCCAGGGGGGCGGGGGGGTGAATGTGATTACATTCTGTTATCACTGGATCTTTTCAGCACAATTATGTGTCATTCGTGAAACAAATATTGTGCAGGGAGCTCATAAATCTGATGCCTAGCCACACTGTTTGCACAGGCTCTGCAGCTTTGAGTTTTAGCCTAAAGTCATCACTTATTTTTAATTTAGGCATTTATGGTTAATAAACTCCAGAAAACAAACGCATTATTTTGTGCCGTAGACATGAGGAGTGTGCACTGTCACAAACTAATGAGCCACTAAACGTTAGTTAAATCACTGACAGACTTATGTAGTGTCAGACCAGTATATAGATTAATGACTTCAGAAAGAGTTTCATGTCATACAGCTGAAATATGAACCAGTTGCCACATCTGCACAAACGCCTCAAACTGCCGTCTTATAATAATAATAATAATAATAATAATAATTGGAGTTGATATGATCTGGTGTGTTCGGCCTGCGTGTGAACTCGTATTTGTGTTTGTGTGATGTTGTGTTTCTCAGGTGACTGGCTGGCTGGAATACCACCGTACTCCTTCTCCTTCTGAGGACATCCTATCAGCTGGGCCACCAGTTTTACCTCCCCCCAGCATGGAGCCCACAAAAGTCCAGTCAGAGGGTGGCCTCAATGTCACCCTGACCATCCGCCTCCTCATGCATGGAAAAGTAAGTGAGCACAGAGTTTTATACTGACTGCATACTGGATGAAAAGCAAGAAGCATGCAGAAGAATTTATTTCTTCATTTGAGGATCCTTTAAATAAGGAACAAATTCTGCACACGTTTAATTCAGGACTTCATTTATCTTACACTACAGCAGGTCACCAGCCAACACAGAATCACAGCCAAACATTCACACTCTCATTCACACCTATGGGCAATTTAGATTGGCCTATAACCTAACCCCAGTAAGTTCATGTCTGTGGGACTGTGGGAGGAAACCGGAGTACCCGGGGAAAACCCATGCAGCACGGTGGCACAGTGGTTCTGTGCCACAGTTTGGGTTCGATTCCACCTCGGCCCGGCCTCTCTCTCACTGTGTGGAGTTTACTCCAATCTTGATGAAACAAACTTGGAATTATATCAAATGTGCAATGCAATTGTCAAGTTTCCCATCTCATATTATTTCTATCTGACCTTGGATTTGACCTTTCTAGTAGCAGGACATCTCTAAAATACCAAGTAATATGTTTATTTAAAGCATATTAAAATATCCCACACGTGATGCATTTCATTATCTTTCACAACATGCTATTGAAGGTCATAGAACCCGAACCAACAAACTGCATATAACCTTAGAATTTCCCCTATTGACTAAAAGCACCACGGTAACATATCTGTGCACACTTATGCTGCATCTACTAATATTCTGTAAGATCAACAAAATAAGGTATTAACAGTAGATGCATTTTGCCTTCCCATACCAAAGTTCAGCTCTGCTCTACTTTTACCTTACTTCGTTGTGGGGTTATGTAAGCAAGCTTCACTGAGGTTCACAGGCCTTTGGAGAATTCAAGACTTTAAGACTGCAAATCTCCTGCTTCTGTGTTTCTCTGCTGCTGACTCAGCGTGTTCTTGTTTGCCCTTTAGTATTTTCACATTTCCCAGGGCATAGTGTAGAACCTGTAAATGGGCACCAACTTTTTTATCAGTGCTTATTTTTTCTCCTCCTTTTCTCCTCTTTAAGTGGTGATCAGAGTTAGTTTGCATGCTCATCTGCTTTGCTTTCCATCCCCCACTGCACGTGCTTCATTAGTTTATAAATGATAGCTGCGTGCACCGGGGCCTTACTTTACTATCAGTGTAGAGTTTCTTAAAAAGAGCAAATTACTGTAGGTGTAGAACTGAATGAAAGTTATGTATCACTAGCTCAGGTACAAGTTTGCTTAAAGCTTCGCAGCTAGAAAACCCACACCACACACTGATAATGCCGCACAAAGAATGAAGCCCACACCTTTTCCTTGCCCGGTGTGCCAAGCAGTCCCTGAGTGGCCGTGCAGGTCAGTCACAGGGTGGCTGTTCATGTACTCGCTTTAAAAGCCAGTGACCTGTTGACTGTTTGAATAACCCCACAGCCTGGCAGGGACATAACCACAACTGCCACAAGGGAGGGCTTTGGCAGGATTACCAACGTCCTTTCTCCACAGCAGTGAAGCCCTCAAACTGGGAAACTACTGGGCTGGATTAGGTATTGGAACATTTTCCTCACTATCTATTGAGGGCAGGCAACCCTCCAGCATCCTGTTACACTTTCAAATGAGTTTTTTTCTCGTCTTGTGAAACCCAGAAAATGCTTTTTGGTGGGCTCATCTGTGTGTCCCTGAAGTTGGGATGTAGCAGCCCAGATGTCATTCCCCGTCCTCCCTCTGGATTTTACATGAGCAGAACCATTCATTCAAGAAGCTTGCAACTCAGAAATCTTTGCAATTCTAGGCAGTTATTAGGGGATAACATGACCAAAAGCATTTCTTAAAACAACTTGAAGAGACACATATACAGTAGAATCAGCACTCAAATATGATTAAAACAAGGCTTCAGCCCTGAAAACACATTGCATTGCATTTGGTCATAATTTGGCAAAGGAGTGTATCCACCAGGACTTGTTCTCTTTTCTCCCTGATGTTTTAGACATATTTCTTAGAGCAAAACTAAAAAAATGTCAAATTTGTTTGTATGTTTTGGAGCTCTGCGGTGGGCCACCTGTCAGATTTGAGTGACGTCTAGTTTAGAGCGGACATTGATTATATTACTTTAAATAAGAACGTTTGTCTTTGGAAATTCTTTTGGAGTTAAAGAGCGTGATTTTATGTATAAGTAAGTATAAATTTTTGCTAAGGGTAGAACGTGGCACCGGGAACCGCAGCCGCCCGCAGCTTTAACGTCACGATGGACGTGACCCTCGCGCTCACTGCGGAGAGGTCGGGGAGTGTTGACGCTTGCAGCCAGCGAGCGTGTGTTTGTGTGTTTGACCAGCTGCGCCACACCGAGCGCGGCCCTGAACGTGACCGTCTTCATGCCCCGGCACAGGTTTTACACCCTGTTTGGAAAAACAGGAGCAAGCAGTGAAAAAACAAATACTGACGTTTCTAAAAGAAAATCTGTGTTTTTATATTGCAGGAGGTTGGAAGTATAATTGGAAAGGTATGAATTTTTTTATGTCCATACTTGTGAAAAATTATGTTTCTGTTTTAATTTACTACTTGATATACTGATATACTTAGTTTTTTGTTTTGTTTTTTTTCCAGAAAGGAGAAACAGTAAAAAAGATGCGAGAAGAGGTGGGTTTGAAATTAAATTATTCATTAACAAAACCAGAAGATTGCAATGAATACCAGCCTAAACTTTGGAACATACATTATTCAATTTTGCTTCAGATCCTTTCGAATAATTAAGGTTTCAGATCCTCGCCATTAAGAACCAATGTGTTTGCTGGTCTTCCAGAGTGGAGCGCGAATCAATATTTCCGAGGGCAACTGTCCAGAGAGGATTGTTACCATAACTGGACCAACAGACACCATCTTCAAGGCTTTTGCTATGATCGCCTACAAATTTGAGGAGGTACGATCAGTTTACACAATCAGAACTTGCTCATCTTGTATATAAATGAGTAGTTGTTTATTTTCTTTACACAGTTTTGCCGCAAGCGTGGATTTCTCAGTTTGAGATAAAGATCGGTCTGCAAACACAATCTCAGTGTTTGTAATTAGATAAAAGCAGACCAGACGTTTCTCATATTGGTGATCTGTGCAAAATCTGCCACACCAATAGCCTGGGTGTTTACAGCAGGGTACATTCAGCCAGCAGAGAATATATATATATATATAAAAAAAGTGTTTTTGCAGGTCATTATGTACCAACTTTGAAGTGAATTTATGGAAATGGATTTATGTGGACAGTCATTATTACCATAATTAACATCATGAATGTATGGGCGTCACCTCAAGAAAATATTACCCTTACAAAATAAAATATGTGTTGTTGTTTTCCAGGACATAATCAATTCCATGAGCAACAGTCCAGCAACCAGCAAGCCTCCTGTCACGTTAAGGCTTGTTGTGCCAGCCAGCCAGTGTGGCTCCCTCATAGGGAAAGGAGGCTCCAAAATAAAAGAAATGAGAGAGGTGGGTGAAACATTTTTATGAATGAGTTATTAATTATGATTAAGATACAGGAGTCTGAGTTTTATTTTATTTTTTTCACTTTTAGCTTGTTTCTTTGAGACAAACAAACAACAACAAAAAATTATTGCAGCCAAATATTTTTATTTAATGAGTTTACATTCTTCATGAATAATTAAATATTATATCTCTGAAAATTAATTTAAACTGTCAGTTTTTCCTAATTCATTAACCGTAGGGATTGTTTTAATTTGATTATGCACTATGTATTAATTTATTAACCCTAGAACACTAAAGTCAGGTGATTTTCAGCCATATGAAAGTGAGAGTGAAAGTTTTAGAAAACTTGTTACTGTTCTAAGGTTAATTAAATAACTGTAACATTCAGGAATAGCTATGACCCTACAGCTGCAGGACCTTTAGTGAGTTCAGGCAGAGCCCTGTATCAAGTTTTCATACACAAACCTTTTATTTATAAAAATCAGGATTGACTCACAAGCTGTGCTCGCTGTTACTCTGCGTGTTTTAATTATCTTACCAGCGCAAGCCAGTGACAGCCTGTGCTCATACAGAAGTAGTACCACCACAGTGTGTAACCTCTGTAGAAGAATACAGATGTTCAGATGCTGACCTCTGTCCATCTTTGGACTATCCTATCCCAGAGAAAGGAAAGTGGCATCCTCACAAGTCTGGTGTACACACACGAAAAGGGGTTCAGGGCATAGAGAGAATGACCATATGACAATATGAGTGAGTGTTACCGTGTGTGCGTGTGTGTGTGTGTGTGAGGGAGGAGGGCACAGTGCTAAGTTTGTTTCTCCAATGCACACATGGTGAAACAGAGAGCAGAGGAGAGAAAACTACAAATGCAAATATACCTTGAGCCTAATTAAACCTTTATTTCCTTTTGGTTCATGATGGACCAGCGTAGCTACTCCTCCCATGCAAAAGGTATTTCAAAGGCATGTGCAGAGCTGTGAGTTTGCAGCTTGGTGATTATGGTAGCTAAAATTATATTTAGCATTAATTTAATAATTGTAATGATAATAATAGTCAAAGCATAACCAAAACCCTGTGTCCCAACTGGGTGCCACACCTGACCAGGCGTCAAACTGTGAATGTTTCCATTTTGTGGTATATACCTTCAGAAGGCCATCACAGCACCACATCTGCACACTATCACTATAAACAGTTGCTGACATGTCACTAAGCCAGAAAAAATGTCCACCTCTTGTTGCTGGTTCTGCCGGCAAAGTCAGTGTATTTTATATTATGGGTGGCAGGAACATTTATTTCAATATTTGATGCAAAGCATTCCGATAATTGTTGAGTTACTTTGGTCAGGATCAAAGTGGTGGACCGACCAAATGCCACTGCTATCACTAGAGCCACACTGCAAGCGCGCCTAAATAAATAAAAATAAATAAAATATCAACAAACCTTTAAAAATGCCAGGTGACAGTACAGGGAAGCAAATGACATTTGCTGTTAACTCATTACGAACAGTGTCTGAATGGTCCCCGTGCTACATACTGCCCTATGTATAAGCCAGACATTCTGTGCAGATCTAAATTTTAACTGTAAATTTTGTCTATTCTGTAGTGCATTATAGAAAATTATGATGACAAACTTCAAGAATCTGGATGGCTTATGATTTTTATGAAGAGAGAAAAAAAACCCTTCAAATATGCCACCCTTCTTTAAGTCCATTCTAGTTTTGAGTAGATTTCCTTCTGATTGGCTCCCCCCTCAAGAAGATCAGGTGGGCGGAGCTTCTGTGAGCCTAACGGGGTTATAATAGAGATATCTGCTCCCCCGTCATATAGAACCAAGAAAAAAAACAAAACAAAAAGAAAACTGAAGGCTGAGCTTTTGACTCACAGGGAACTTTGGCCATGTTTAATATGACCATCCATCACTGGAACACTGTATATACTGTATAGTAGCTTATATAGCATAATAAGTCCACTTTATATATTCATATATTACTGCTTTGCATGAGTGTCTTTAATTCGCAGTCAATATCACAAAGACTGACATTACAGCTGCATTCCCAGTCGTGATTTTACAGGTGGACAGAGTTCAGTTATATCTGCAAAGATTCGTGTTTGAACTAATTTGTGGAGAGACACATAAATGACAACACCCAATTATCCAAAAATAGCAACTTTTTTGGCAATGGTTTTAAAAGTGGTGCAATTAGAGATAATTATGAATAGCTGGTGGACACTAATGGTGGTACATCTAAAACGTGTCTGAAATGCATCAGCTGTTGTCCACACTTGTTCCCCGGTGATGTGGCAAACACTAAACAGTGGCTGGGTGAGCAAGTGTGGGAGGGTGCTTCACTGTCGCCTTGTGGATGGAAGCTGAAAAAAAAATAAAATTAAAAAAGAAGTGGAGACAAAATATAGTTCAACATGTTGTGACTCCAGGTGGCAGCTGAAGGCAATATCAAAGAAGAGGCCAAGCTAAGCATCGAGTCTCTCATACAGCCTGCGCCTAGAGTACTTGAAGTACTTTTCAGTTTTAATTTCCCTGCCAAAGTAAGTGCCTGTACTCTTGAGAGCGATGCAAAGCACAGCCGAAATGCGTTGCAAATAAAATTTCTCTCAACATGATCAAGCCTCTCTGAGCCCCTTCCTCTGCTCTAGTCCACAGGGGCCCAGGTCCAGGTAGCAGGCGACATGCTGCCCAACTCCACAGAACGTGCAGTGACAATCTCTGGGACCCCAGAAGCCATCATTCAGTGTGTCAGACAAATCTGTGTGGTCATGCTGGAGGTAAAGTATGTACAGATTTAGCAAAATGACTTTAAGTGCCAATATTGACAGTCTCCAAGAAAATGTATTGAACAGACTGAGTCTGAATTGCATTTCACTTCGGGCTAGACCTACACGATGTCGCTTTAAGCATTTATATTCAGCGCTTATGCTTGTGAAACACATTTTCTAAGAAATTGATTTTTGAATGGTCAAAACCACCTGGCAACAATTGTTGTCCATAAATGTCAACTTGACAGGCAACCTACTTGTGTTATTAAGGTGCCGAGACCGAACTACATGTACGTATTTTCTATTACGCTGGAAAGTGAGAAATTATTTGCAGCATAGCAAAATAGATTGCAATTTAAATGATGCAATTTAGAGGAAGCCAACTGTAATTATCAATCATTTTTGTGCATTAGTGTCCAGCTGAACTGTCAGGGAAACAGTCAGTAACACCATTACTTTGTCTGGATATTGTATCTCAAGTGGATCCTCCTCCTGCTGCATCACAGCAGCTACAGTGGAGATTTGATTAAACCCTCTTCACTGTCTAGAATAGGCTTGTTGCTGCTGCACAGCATGATTCAGTAACAGTATCTGGAACTCCTCTGCCCTGCCTCAATGCATTTGCATGGCAATGCTTCAGGACTCCTTTTTGTGTTCTTGAAAAATATAGTCCTGACAGAAAATCATAACATTTCTCACCACACGACACTTTATTGCCTCATAATGATTTCTCTGCTTTCCTGCACTGAAGCACTTTGGAAAATCTGATTATATATATGAATTGCAAAGTAGGCGGATACTGTCCTGCTTCATATGCATTACACTGCACACAGTGATAAACCAAATAGAAAAATATTACAGTATTTTATGGAACTGTTTTGACATATATTTCTTTTTTAAGAAGACTCAGAAGAAAACAATGCCTTTAGTATGTGTCTATTAAATATGAAGCTACGATGACTATTCAGTGAGTGTAGCTTAGCACAACAACTTGAAAGATGGGGAAACAGGTTTTCTGGCCTCGTCAAGAGGTAGGAAAAAAAACAACTATGACCACTTTATAACCATTTACACCAAAATAATAGCTGGTTTTTGGGCAGTAGCAGTTTCCTGGCTTTTTTTCTTTCACTTAGCATGTTCTGTTACGTTCAGACAGAGCGAGATTAGCTAACTCATCCTGCCTAGCTAACTGCCCACTAACTTTAGTTAGTCTCCATTCTTCATGTTACACTAAACCAAAACAATTGTTTTACAGTTGTAAGTCTGGTGCACCCATATGAGCATTTTGCCTGCTTTAGATTGATTCTGCCTCTTCTCTTTCCTTCCTTTCTCCTAGTCCCCACCAAAAGGTGCCACTATCCCTTACCGCCCAAAGCCCGCTTCCACCCCTGTCATTTTTTCTGGTGGCCAGGTAAGTGCTGAGCTAGCTTTTACTAGTTAGTTTGTCCCTACAGCCAACATGGGGCTTTTACTGCAGCATCAGCCTCTCACTAGAAGCTATTTTTTTAACATATATTTGCACACTTGCAACTTCTGCAAACCTGTCCCCTAGAAATACATTTTCCATATGAGTAGATTTAGGTGCAGCATAGTT